>OMOV01015410.1:0-12367 GCA_900312565.1 Beryx splendens
GAACAACTCATAAAAAGGTTCATGACTGAATGTGCAGTGAACCTTTATGGCTGCTATTTCCTAATTCCAAAACAATCTTACCCTGATTCTTGCACAAGAGCTTGTTTCCAACTAAAAACTCACTAACTTTTTTTAATCACTGCCATCCCTAGTGTGAGAGCAGGCAGCCCTCTACCCTCGGAATTTTTTTTTCTTTTATCCAGAGACACTGAGAAGGCTTAAAGCAATTTTCCACTTAGTTTTCACATGGGGGCTATTTGGCCCTTGACCGCCATGAAAACCAGAATATAAACTACTCACCAAGATCAGATGCAGCTGGGATGAGTTTCTCACGTTCACATTTTTACTTCCCATTCATTTGAATGAGGTCATGAAAGTACGACATTGACTGAAAACTTACATTTAACACGTTGGTGAACAGATTCAGTAATTAATGTTGATGCCACCACTCTGACGTTGCTATTGCAGCTGATTGTGTGTTCGACAGTTTCTCAATTATGTGCGGCGGGCAAAATAAAGCATGGCTATGCTTAGGATAGTTTTACTCGTGGGCCCTCTAATACAGCGGGGATTACATACCCTTGAAACAATTGGACAATATTAAGAACCCTAAAACACACGACTACCGTTAACGGAATTAATGCCGCTTCGACCTTTCAGTTACTTCCTTACTGCTGCTATTGTTGAATGCACATCGCGCACCCAGGCTACATGTTTCCTAATCAAAACGTCATCTCAGCTCCAAATGTTCTGGAGTTCATCTCTGCAGCTAGTTTGTCTGCTATGAGAAGAAGAGAAAGTCACACGATGTGACGGAGATGCGTGTTCTTGAACGAGAGAGAAAGAAAAGAGAGAGCATGGATAACGGACACATCCATTAGAGACCAAAAATAAACAGAGTGTAAATGAGATACCACACAAACCTACAGTGGAGAGAAGCACTAGAGATCAAAAAAAATACCCGATCAAATTAATAGCTTATACATCTAAGGAGCCCCAATCTCATCCAACAGCCCAGTGAGCTTGGCCAGTGTAATGAACCGCGTCTGGGCTTATATCTCCTGGAACAACCACTCCAGGTCCCTCCTCAGTCAGCGGCTTGCTGTGTGTGTGTGTGTACTCCAGCTCTGTCCGGAGAACTTCACATTTCACAGGTCAGAGCTCCAGTGGCATGCTCCATGAGCAGGGATCAGGGTAGGATTTGGAAAAATCCAAAGGCAAGGTTGGTTACCATGCAGTGGCTTTGTGTGACGCAAACGCATTAACAGCCATAAGTGGAAGGGGGGTGCAAGAGTTATATAAGAGCGATGGCTTGGTGGAGATCCTCCGACAACAACTACCTGGACGTGAGACTTGTATAGTGGTGAGGCTGTTAAACAAACGAGTTTTGGGTTTGTAGTGGAATGGAAATAGCCATAATTCAGTGTATTGTAGTAGGGACATATATACATATACAGGTTTCTTACCTTCTGATACGGCATGAGGTTTGATGATGCAACATGTGCAGTCTGTACAATTGGCTGTGTTTGAGGGACCATGACCCATTGTGGATGGAAAGAAAAATTCAAGTTCCTAAAAAAACAAACAAACAAAAAACAAGCACTTACACACAGTACAGAGTTATTACTGGAAATATGGAGGGGAAAGGCACATAACACCCTTACTCTCGCTGCGGCAGCGACTGAGTCAGGCCCGTGCCCAACGTTTTTGATGCCATCTGTTCCAAACTGGGCACGGACACTCTGCTGAGCCTCCCTCCGTGCCACAGCGGAGTCTGTGGGTCCCAGAAGCCTCCTCCAGATAGATATGGCCTCATCACCCATCAGCTCCATGGCAACCACAGGCCCCGAGGACACAAACTGTACCAGGTTACTGCAAAATTGATCAACTCTTGAATAACATTTCATTCTAATGTAATACTTACCTGCCAACACTAGTTGGCAAGCTACATCATATCTGTCCAAATGTCACCGCAGTGTCATTGGGATCAATGTCACATGTTATGCTAATGATAATGGCTGGCCACCAGGAACCTCCCCTGCTCGCTCACACCAGCCCAAAACTGGCAAATCATTTACACAGGCACTTACTTGAAGAAAGGCTTTGACTGATGTTCCACGTATAAGTCTGCTGCTTGGCTCCTGTAAGGAAACCATAAACATGTTAATGAGTGGCCATATTATCTCAGGTATCCAACGCCAACTCTTTGGAATAACCCGAGTACTGACAAAGGGATTTACAAAAGTCGATCACGTTCCTGTAATTTCTGCCAACAGGCAGCGGCAAAAGCATTAGGGCAGTTGTGTGAAACTGGTTGTTTTTGGTGTATACTGAAATTGGCATTCCAGATCAGTTTAGATTTTTATATGTGATGAATCTTGATTTTTTTTTGTTTGTTAGCTTCTTCATTAGTTAGGAAGAGAAGAAACGGTTCTGAGCTGAAAATATTGTGTTATATAATACGCTTTCAAATATTTTTTTAATAGCTGGCTAGAAACCTGCAGTGATTCAAGGTCACGCTGTTACATAAGCCCGTCCCTTATATGCACTTTCAAACTGCAGGACTAAGAACTTTTCCAAGGCTCAACACTTCCGTCGACAGGACTCGCATGATGAACGATGCCTCTCCAAGCAGCGTGTCTCTGGAAGTCGTTTTTGACGCCGTTAAGAATAGAATGGGAGCTTACAGCCTCTGTAAAATATGACTAGTGATATATATGGGAGACGTAGGCTGTCTGAGTTTTTGCTGATGCCAAATGATTTTGGTAATGAGCCAAGAGAAAATGAATACAGGTGCTGTCCTTTAATGTGTCCCTTCACTCCTGTTTGACAGGCTGGATGGCACACGGGCTAGCATTCTGCTACTTTGCTCGCAAGTCAAGTGCCTTCGTCATTATAAGTTAATGATCAACAAAAATGGAGAATTCCCAACAACACCTTTAACGCATCTCCTAATCCCAGTTATGTCATTGCCCTTGCACCTCTACAAATGCTTTTTGTCACACTCGATCGCTTCCTAAGACACCCAAACTTATTTCTTGATCCCTTGGGGGGTTCTGACCTCCGCAGCAACTGAGCTAATGAAACTCTCATCACTGTGTCCGGTACTTTAAACTCACACTGACCGCAAGAACTTCTGAGTTAATTCAAAAGATGTACATTTACCGTCCCACTGGGAAAGGTACACATACTGTATACATTCAGAGTGAGACTACTTAGTCAGTTAGTTAGGTTTGTCATTACATAGCAATTCATAACTGGATTGATATTTCACACTTGCTGTATCTGAGAATTTGGTTTGATAATATGACCATATCATGAATATGAGATAATGTAGCAAATAATTAGTAATAGTAATGATACAATATCATTACAACATGCTCTCAGTACTACCGTTAGCCCTTTTGCCTGAACGAACTGCAGGTAAAATGCCAATCCCCTCTGCCCCTTGGCATGCCATATGTTCCCGACGTGTGAGAAAGCAGAGCCATGCCACTGAAAATGTGAGGCTGCTGGCACCAAATAGTCTGTTTCTCTCTTTAAGAAGATTCTGTGTGAAACATTATCATAGTATGACTTTTAATATTATAATAGCAGCAAAATACAGTTGGCAATGTTCTCCCACCACACTGTCACCGGTGAGGCTTTGACCTTACCATGTAAGCTTTGTCATTTTGGCTTTGGTCACAATCAGGTTGGCAGCGTTTATCAGTTCAAGCACATCTCCGATCTTGGTAACTGCATCTGGCTTTATCATAGCGAGTGTTCTGGAAAAAAGGAAGAGTTTAGTTTAGTTTATTACGTTTATTTGTCAGGGACCAAGTGCAACAGAAAACATTGATCTCAGAGAAGAGAAAAGATGCTGTGCACCAGATTATAGCCATTTGCTCATTTCCATCTGCAGTCCCAGGGCAGGTCAACATAAAAGCATACAGCATAAACAATACAATAAATTACAGAGTACATGTTGAAGTACAAAAAAAATCACATCTACTCGCATCACCACATTTCATACGCACACTGCACAATATGTGAGATCACATTATGCCACTTAGAATAATAAATTAGTAGTAGTAAAACAGTAGACTAATGTGGGCATGATTGATTGTTTACAATCCATTTCTTAGCTTCACGTGAGAAAGAGTGGAGATCTGTACAGAGTTTCAGTTCAGTGGGAAGTTTGTTCCATTCCTTTATGGCTTTAAATGAAAAGGAGGACTGAGCATAGGCAGAGCCTCTTTTGAGAACTCTACAGACAAGAAGGCACGAAAAGGAAGACAGAAAGACAGAAAATAGATGAGATGAGAATGGAGTATGACGCCATTCAGCAGGCGACAGAAGCGCTTGGTATTCATCACAGAGGCCTGGAGAGGCAACGGTAGGCGACTCCTCAAGAAGACAGCACAGCCATAAACACAGATGACTCTTTGCCACCTTGCAGTCGAACGGATATACAGCGTGGGGAACGACATGTAGGTTATTGAGTTTTTGTCAGTCTCTATCAGATACATCGCTGTGTTGTTAGATATGTAACTCAAAGTTGCATTACTCTCCCCTGCTCATGGGGAACCACTGAAACTAGAAAACATCCCACTGACAGACATGCTCAGCTAACCTTTCTGAAGGGAGCATGCTTGCTTTTCCTTTTCCAGGCAATAAATGGCACCGTCGAGCTACTCGACAAGGAGGACTGAAATCAAAGCATGCAGCAGGAAAAATATAGCTTGCGTTGTAATAGGTCACTGGGTAATAGCGGACCCTGCTCCACAAGCCTGCAATCATTCCTGCTTTGGCAAAACATATGAATTATGAAGGACCTTGCCTCAAATTATAACAATATATCCATGCAACAGGATGTTGACGATGTAGCAAAGATGAGCAGAAAAGGAAATGAACCAAAATGGGAACACCAGTATTTTCCTTTCCCATACTGAGGACTGAGCTCAAGCTAGGAGTGTATTTTTCCTGCAAGCAGCATAATCCTGCACAAAAAAATGATGATTAGCATCATCTCAACGGAATGTTGGAAAGAGATTATATGTGCCGCTGTAACAGGGATAAGTTACAGTTAGTCTGCAAGGCACGTAACTGGAGAGGGATTATGTGGCCTTATCGCACCACCTACAAAATCATACCTTTCCTTTTTGCTGCCAAGTTTGTTTGCTGTATACTGATCTCCATAGCCAATCAGATTGAGCTGGCGAGAGAACACGTTCACTCGGTTCCCAACAAACAGATCATCCTGGTGAAGGTCGTCGTATTTGGTCCTTCTCAGAAAGATTCGCTGGTTTTTAACATCAAACTGCAAATAGAAAACACATTTGTAGTTGATCGAAATGAGCTAGCTGTAGACTTTAAAGCAGTTCTTGAATTTTATGAGAAGTAGATGATCACATGTGCTACACAGAGCAGGTAAAATGGTCCTGTTTTTTCCAAACGCACTTATTATAGCACTTGTGATCACAGTAGTAAATGCTTAGCCTACCATTTCCACTGCGCCATCTTTGGGGTAGAAGAACAGTTGGTAGCGCCGCAAGAGAGCTGCAGTGGGGTCATACCACTCAGCAAGGAAGGCATAGCGATCCTCCTGACAGAAACATTAATAACGTCAAGGCACAGATCAAATTAGGAAAACAAAGGACGGCAGAATAAGCCATCCTGAGGTAGAGAAAAACCATAAAGCATGAGGCAGCTTGGCGCCGTGAGGCTTAGGTACTGCAACAATCAATTTCCAAGATGATCATGTCAAGTGTGTTTGTACAGCCCTTAATCACAGTTAGTCTCAGAGGGATTCACTACGCCCACATTATAAAACAATACATGAAAACAACACCCCCCAACCTTCACCCTCAACGAGAACAAGGAAAATATCAGATAATAATGATCTTCATTATCAAGGTTGATTAAAACAAAAATGTCAGCATTTCTGTCAGTGGCCTTGCCTTTAGACTTTAGAAGAGTCAAAGGTGAGCATAGTATTTTCAATATGCTAAAAATTAAGTTTATAGGGGTTTGTTTATACTCCATGAGTTTAACAACAACAAAACAACATTAATAATAATAATAATAATTTTTAAATAAAATAAACAGAGGTACAATTCATAAAGTATTTTGAAATCAAAACCATCAAAAACAAATGAAAACACTGTCAAAAACATTGCCCAGGAGTATCACAAGCCATTTCTAACCACACAGAGCATCTCTCTGGAGCTGCTGGGGGTTCCGTGTGTTTCTCCGGGACAGGGCAGAGGTTTGTCACAGGGGCTTGAAACTGGGCCTTCTGGCTGAAACACGGTCTTCTTTCTCACTGTCAACCCACTGTGCTTTCCTTCCTGTGTGCCCTGTACGTCTCAACACCTGTCTACAAGCTCTGGTACCCTGCTTCTGCATAAAACAGTCTTTCCAGGAATAAACTATGTTTACTGAACTGAAAATACATCACACTGTGGGACCATCAGGTGTTATGAGGTGCTGTCGTCCTTAGCTATGTAAATGAGGTGTGAATTACATTTACACGATCTGTTAACCAGGTCAAATGTTTGGACATGGCAGCACGTGTATGCAAGCTATTTACTACACATGACACCGAACTACAAGCCTGACACAGTAGAGAAGCTCGACGTGGAGACAGGTGGGTTCCCTTTCCACAGAGACTCAAACTGTATCAGTGGCCCAGCTTACCACACTCCCCCGATACCACTAACACAACATATCAGTATCCTAATGTCAGTGACAAGCCAGCAAACTATTCATTTAGCTGGTATTTAGCTGGCTAATGTTACCAACTAACGTCAGTTTGGCACCATAGCTTAGCTAACGTTAGTACTGCAGCTTTAGCTAGTGGACGGTAACGTTAACGTTAGCTAGTTAGTTAGGCGCCAAAAGCTGTAGAGCCAGCGATAACATGACGTTACTTCATTTGGCTGGGTCAAGAAGCCAATGTAATAACCGCACTTAAGCCTAACGTTGCTAAGACTGGTGAGAAATGTCGCGTTTGCTGGCGTTAATGTTAGCAAACCGTGTGACGTTAGTTAGCAGAGTTTAGCTAGCAAACAAATAGCTGTTCCAGCACGTTTCATTTGGTTTGAATGCAGCTCTACTAAAATCCCTAACGTTACTTGTAACGTTATATTGTAGTGGTTTGATACTGGAGATAAAATATCTGACTTACCATTTATGATATATCGGCTGACTGTAGATAACTTGATGACTAGCGATATTTTGTAGCTAGCCAGATAGCTGCCAGGCGTTGCTTTGTTTCCATAGTGACTGGAGTGAAAAGTCAAGTTGCGTTCACGGAAAGTCTGAAACGGCGTTTCCGTCCAACAAGTTGTAAAAATGCAACGCCCGTATCACAGAAACCGTTCATATATCACATTTATCAAAACAGTATTTCACATTTAAGATACCTCAGTCGCGTTTTCTCCCTATCAAACACATGCAAACATGCTGCAGAGATGTGCTGGAGATTTTCAACAAGTTTGCTTATATGTAAAACTGCCTCACTTAAAACTAAACAAATGCAAATATTAAAAACGAGCTTGCCTGTGTTATTACAGACAGTGCAAACAGAAATGCGAAGTCTGTATTATAGGAAGTTCACCCATAACCAACTCTTACCTATCTTACAACAAAAGCAAAAATTTAAAGGCAAGCTTTTAAATGTAACATTTATTGAACATGAAATATAAAACGAACACTCCTAGTCCTATACGGAAAAAACGTTGGTAATGTTAACAGTACTAGTAAATAAACCTGAATGATCTCTTAGGGGCAATATATCCTATTAATACAAACAGAGAGATTAACAGGCTATTCATAAAAGGGCTACAGAAACGGATTATTTCTCATGAAATGCCAAATTGCGTAGAACTGACTTTTTATTCAAGTGGATATTCTACATTTCAGAGGAAAAGAAAATCAATAGTTACTGAGTCATTCACGAGTTACGTTTTAACACATTCATTATACACTTATGCGCCATCTAGTGGGCCAGGGGGTCTGCAGCTTGGTACGGTCTGAAGGTCGGAAACACCCACAATCCTCACATTTCCGAGGGGTTTTAAACGCAACTATCAACCGAACTTGCTACCCGGAACAACAACGTCAATAAAGTCATATGTTTCAGATTGTATTTGGCGATTCGTGTGATTACTGTCTCTGTGCTAATACATGTGTTTAATGCAGTTAGCGGTGTTAGAGATAAGTCGAGTGCCTTTTGATCCAAGTGTTTCTCAATGTCTTCCGCTGCGTGTCATTACAAGCAAGATGACGGTCCTTTAGTCTTGGATGGGGGACTGGCGACTGAACTCGAAGATCAAGGCATCAAGTTGCAGGTATGACGCATCACGAAGTAAAGTTGCCTCTTTGCCTTTTAGGTGCATTAGCTTAGCTACTTAGGTCTCCAGTGCCATGGTATACTTTTCAGTTCATTTCACACGCTGTATGTATTCCGCTCAGCTTTACGACCAAGTAGTTCACAACATGGAGCCAGTGGCTGCTGCAGCTGTCAGTCCGTCATCTGTAACGTTACATCTTCTCAGCCGTGTCAGCCTTGCTCAGATGGGGATTGGGGGATGTGGCAAGAGAATAAAAACAGAGTTGTAATTTATTCATGTTGCATTCAAGTCGTGCTCTGATAAAGAGGCTTGGTTAGATCAGATTTTATACCATTCACACCAGCCGGAATAAAAATAACACTTCCGTTCAGGACTTGAAATAAAATGGGTATCTGAGTTGAAAGTGGTTAAACAGCTGTCTCAATAATAAAGTCCACTAGGTGGAGCCACAGATGGCCTCTGCTTCACAGGCTGCTTCCCTTTTAATCTGGGCCAAAGCTTCAGAGAGCTTCATCCATCACTCTTACCTGCTCAGTGTGCTTTGATGGCATCACCTATTAATCATATTTACCAGCTGAATTCATGCTGTTTCTGTGAATAATGTGGGACGGAATAATGGAAAATAAAGGTGTAACTGACAGCTGAATCATACTGACTCAACTGACACTGATTTCAATTACTATGGTCATGATAGTTTAACTGATAATATATATTTATTTATTTTATTTTATTTTATTTTTTACAACTGGGAAGTTACAAATGAAATGCAGAAAGACATCCCAAAACATTTTTTGTGGTGTGTGTGTGTGTGTGTGCGTGTGCGTGTGCGTGTGTCTCACACACCTAGGGCGATCCTTTGTGGAGCGCCAGGATTTTGCATACTAATCCCCAGGCTATAAGAGATGCTCATTACAGGTATAAAAAAATCAAATCTGGACTTGAAGAAATTGCAAATGATGGTAGAAATTTGTTTAAAAAAATAGTCTGACCGCCATTAATAGCATGTGATATTTCAATAGATTTCTCCTCAGTGGTGCTGATGTCATCACAACAGCCACATACCAGGCAAGCATCGAGGGATTCATCAGTCACCTGGACATGACCTCCGACCTGGCCAGTGAGCTGCTGATGTCTGGAGTTCATCTGGCTAAAGAGACAGTCAAAAGATTTGTCTCTGACGAACACCCGACAGGTAACTACCCACTGTATGCATAACATATTACATATTTATTGTGATAAGTTGTGCAAACAGCTGACACTGTCTCTATGAACTATCATGTTATTTCATTGGGATTATTATCTTTTTCATTTTATCTACCCAGGACAAAGGGACCCTGTGGTTGCGGGCTCTGTTGGACCTTATGGGGCATTTCTGCACAACGGCTCTGAGTATACTGGGGCTTACGCAGAGCAGATGAGTGTTGAGGTGAGTGGCTCTCAGTTCGCTCCAACACAAGATGCCAAATGCACTTATTGGTAATATAAAACAAATAAGTGGATGAATTGAAAATAAACACATGGCATTTCTAGCAGGCCTACTCCTCAGGCTTATTGTTGACTTATTTAGCTGTTCATTAAATTACGATTACGGTGTTGACAGTGGTGAATATTTCTGGGTGTTTGGTTTGATGTCCAGTCGGTAGATTAACGTGGAGTTCATTCATAATCAAGCGTGTCTGTTTGTGTGTCCCAAGGAGCTTAAAGCGTGGCACCGGCCACAGATCAGCTGCTTAGCTGCAGCAGGAGCCGATCTCATTGCTTTTGAGACAATCCCAAGTATGAAAGAGGCAGAGGCTCTGCTGCAGCTGCTCAGAGAGTTCCCCAATTCTACAGCCTGGCTCTCCTTCTCCTGTAAGGTAACCATTGCTTGTGGACGGCAAACTTAGACCTTAGAACTTAGTGTGCGGTGTATTACATAGATGACATGCACTGATATGATGACCGTTTGCAGGATGTGAAGTGTATATCTGATGGCAGCCCATTTACTGAGGCAGTCCAGCTTGCCAATAGATCCAAACAGCTGGTTGCTGTGGGGGTGAACTGCTGCGCTCCGGCCTTGGTCACACCGCTGCTGGACTCCGCCAAGTTAGTGCTGAGTCCAGACCTGCGCTGGGTCGTCTACCCCAACAGCGGAGAAGGGTGGGACGTCAGCACTGGGTGAGTCTGGGAGTTTCATAACCAGAAGATCACAGCTCCGATATCCCAGCAACAGCTAATGTGTTTCCACCAACAGCCATGTGTCGTGTTAAAGTGTTCCTCAGCGAGACAGTCTGTCCCTGCAAGCTGCTGTGGAGAAGAGCACCTGCTAAATGCCTAGGATGTAAAGCACGTCTGATAAAGTCACCTTATATGATTTCTTTTCCTACACCAGTAATATTCCATCTGATAGAGGCACGAGGCACAGCACACACAGTACCCAACCTTAAGTATTTTGTGCAAATACACCATATTGCAAAAAGAGAGAAGTCTTGGTAGATGACTTGTGGACTTGGGAGGTGAGAGGAGCAGAGGTGAAGTTCATGCACACTCAAGCTCCTGTGCCATTTAGTTTGTAGGTGGAAGCTGCATTTGCGGCCATCACATTGATAAATCGGCCGTACAAACAAGTTGAACCTGAAATACAAATGAGGTCAGTCCTGGTGGAGATGTGTATCTGACTGCTGCGTGTCTATGTCTTTTGTTCTTACCACACAAAGGTGGCAAACATCTGGGAAAACATCCATAGCCGAACTAAGTGTTGAATGGATGAAGCGAGGCGCATCCATGATAGGTAAGATCAAACATTTTCACTCGGCTTTGCCCTGCTGTGTGTCTGTATTTTCTCCATGGAGTCTGTCTTCCTCCACTAGGGGGCTGCTGTCGCATCGGTCCAGCTCACATAGCAGAGTTAAGGCAACAGCTACGAGGAAGCGGCACACCCCAGGCCTCAGGGGTGGGACTGGACCGAGCAGGAAAATAACATCTCCACTCACTGTATAAACAAACCCACTACTGCAAACTCTGGAGAGAACAGTGTAATTATATAATAATATTTCTGCTGTCTGAATAAAAGTAATACTGAAAGAGTTATGGCGACTGTTCTTGAAGAAAGACGATGGCCGATTCATGAGTTTATAAAAATCTTAATTTATTGAAAAAAATAAACAACTACATCAAATCCACTTTACACATCGGCGACAGTGTTGGGTCAAAGACAGATGGCACCGCAGAGGTGCGAACAGAAGTATGCGTGTCTGTACAGAAACATGGAAAGAAAACATGCAACCCTATCTTCCTGTGGTTCACACTTTGAATCTATCTGAGCGGCAGCGATTCCTGTCGTCACTTCTGTACAGCTCCGGGTTTTTAAAAAAAACAAACAGATCGTCTATGCGTTAACAGCCTTAGGTTTCACGGGGCACAACAAACAGCAGCTGCTTTCACAACAGCATGTTCACTGAATAGCGTTCTACGGCACTAGTCACTATGTGTCAGTCAAAAACAACCTGACTTACCTGTACAATGAATTATGGAATCATGTTATATTTAATCAAGATTTAAGATGTATCAATGTCAGACATTTTCCTAGAGATTACTAATTGAATATAATGTACACACAGTATTACTGTAGTGAGTTTAAGTTTCACTGTAGTGAGTTTAAGGAGTTGTGATGCACCAACTAACTAAAGAGCAACTAAGCCCCAAATCTAAATCTGTGCAAAGCCTGACATCTGGAGGTAAAAAGCATGCACTGAAATGGCCATCTGCTATTGGCTGATATTCGGTGTCAGGTGATGTCACCTTCTCTCGAGTACAACAGGTGGTGACATCATCTGACACCAAAGAAGAGCCAATAGCAGGTGGCCATTTCAGTAGCATGCTTTTTACCTCCAGATGTCAGGCTTTACACAGATTTGGGTTTGGGGTTTAGTTCCTCGTTAAATCCAGAGAAACGTATGTGATTGGTGTTATGGAGGATCTGAAAATAGAAGTATGTAGTGTGGTTGTAACATGTAGTAACACCTAGTCTCTCTTATTTTGGTTTAAAT
>OMOV01015412.1:12480-22562 GCA_900312565.1 Beryx splendens
TGAGTCTTTTTTCATTTTTAGTAGAAGCAGTTTGAATTATAACTGTCGCTATGTAGCAAGAGAACTGGCTCCATCAGTCGCTTGCTAACTGAGAGAACTGGAAGTTGTTTTTAGCTTTCGAGCCATGTTTCAACTACCAGACGTGGAGATATTCATAAACGTTACATCTAGCTTCTAACATGCTAGCTCGTTATCACCAATACAGTGAGAAGCAGTTAGCGCTAGCTCGCTGTCACGATGATGTTTGATGGGGTAAGAACAAAGCAGATGTCAATCCGCATTAAAGTGTGTAGATGTAATGTTTACGTAGCTTTGTTATGCAGCCAGATATCCAACTGTCACATGGAAAAATCTGGCCCGCACCCCCGTGTACTGTTAAACAAAACATGATTGTAGTTACGTTAGTTGACCAATTTAAATGTCATCAGTTCTCTCTCCTGTAATTTCTCTAGACTGTCATCATGGACAAGATTTTGGAGGGCCTCATCAGCTCCAATCACCCTGTTCCAGTGAAGAAGGCCATTGTGAAGAAGGTAGTGGAAGCAGCAGAGAAAGAGGCCACAGAGGAGCAGTGTCAGGCGCTGTACACTCTCACAGCCCGCCTCATCCTACTGGGTGAAGATGCCTTTCAGAAGCAGGTGGGCTTCCAAGTCCTGGAAGCCTATGCTCGCTACCACCGCCCTGAGTTTGAGCGTTTCTTCAGCAAAGACTTTGTCCTCGGTCTGCTGCAACAGGGCTACGGCCAACTGGACCGCAAAGACCCGGCCATAGTGGACTACATTCACTGCTGCCTGCGGCTGCTCATCAGCTGCCCCTCGGTGCTGGAGATCTTCAGCGTCATCCAGGTGGAGGTTTTAAGGATGGTGTGCGAGCGCCCTGAGCCCGCCCTGTGTGCGCGCCTGAGCACCATGCTGTCAGACTTTGTGCAGTGCATCCCGAGGGACAAGTCAGGCATTTTGTTCTGCCAGCAGCTGGTGAGGACCATCAGTTACTTCCACTGCTTTGCCAGCCAAGAGCGGGAGCTGAGGGAGTATGTGGGTCAGGTGACTAAGGTCAGCGCGCTGCTGCAAAACATCTGGAACGCTGACCCAGCCACACTGCTGCCCTCGCTGCAGGAAGTCTTCGCCATCATCTCTTCCACAGGTGAGACTCCTTCCTATGGACAAAGTGTTATAATACACATGCTTCCAGTTAAGTATAATAGTACACCATTTTGTTTCACTGAGAGAATATCGAGAAAACTGAATTCATTTTTCTGTAGGGTAAGTTGGGGTACCCAGAGTAGATCTATATGTTTTACAGGAGCTTAATAATGACAATAATATTTGAAACAAGAAGGTATACAGATTTCATTCATAGATTCAAATCCTTAACCTAGCATAAACCCATTCCCCGCTATCTCCCTCTATGAAGAGCGGCAATCATGCCAGGTTTGTTGGCACATGATTAGCTGACTTAGATCCCAAAGGCAAACGCAAAAGCCACAACACAACGGAAGTGAGCAACAACGAATGTTGACAATGACAATCACATAGCGATAGTACTCAGAGTTAGCTAGCGAACAACGTTTCACTTCTCAAACCGGCGAGAACTTCCCTCTTCCAGATGTGTAGACAATATTGGTCCTGTCAACATCCGTTGTCGCTCACTTCTGTTGTGTTGTGGCTTTTGCGTTTGTGTTTTCCATTAATGCGGTTGTGTTTTATCAAATTTGCAGAGCGTTTTGGATACGCAGTTCGTTCGACACGTCTCGGGCCACCGTACTTACTGGCCATTGCAACAAAAAGCAGTTAGGGTTGTGTAATTCTGTTTTCATCTTTATTGTGTGTTCTTTGCAGACCCTTCCTTTGACCCCTCCATTGCCCTGGCCTGCCTGGTCCAGCACATCCCCCTCCAGATGATCACAGTGCTCATCAAGAGCCTCACCACAGACCAGAACGTCAAAGATGCGATCATGACTAAGGCGCTCTGCAGGTTAGTTCACAATGCTAGTAATGTCAGATGAGTGGGTGCTGCAGTATCTTGCTTTTAATTCTTTGTGGATTATACAAATTATGATGCACATACCCAAATCTGCACATTCTGTACATGTTGCCTACACCTATAAATATGTATATGGATATATCTGTGTCGTTTTTTACAACACATGCCTACATGCTTAGACATTTTCTGTGCACATGTGTAGCCCTCCTGTTAATGTGAATTTTGGCACATCATGTATCGATGCTGTATTGTCATGTTTTTTCTTCATATTCTCATATTCCTTTTATTGGCCATATAGTATTTCTAGATTTTTTTTAAATGTTCACTCATTTCATACAGAAGATATTTAACGTTCTTTAAAAAAAAAGAAGTTGTCTCTGTAATTTCTACTGCTACTACTGGTGTTATTTTGCACACTCCCTTATTGTTGCGATCCATACTTTTTCATAATCTCATTTCCGCACACGTTTCTACTTCATGTGTGCTCATGTGGAAATCGTCAATTGAGTTTGTTTACATAACCCTTTGCTCTACTCTTGTTTATCTTTGTATTTATATTAGGGTTTTTTTTTTGGCGGGGTTATGCCCTGTTACTGTTTGTTGCCATAACAACCAAATTTCCCCATGGGGATCATCAAACTTTTATTTTATCATAACCAGTATGATGTTATGTTTTTTGGTCAATCTGTTTTATCTGTTCTATATTATTGTCAATTATTTACACTCTCATGCTCTTCTTCTGTCCATCCAGGATGATAGACTGGCTGTCCTGGCCTCTGGCCCAACACGTTGACATCTGGGTCATTGCTCTGCTGAAAGGACTGGCTGCAGTTCAGAAGTTCACCATCCTCATAGACGTCACTCTGCTCAAGATTGAGCTGGTGTGTAGTGAGAGTTACTCATTTTGAGACATCATTGACCTCAGAAAACAAGCAGCTAGAAATTGTATGCATCATTTTATGGCTTCATGGTTGTTGGAGAGTGATAACCAAAGCCGATCACACAGAAATGTATGGCTAAGGGGACTTATTTACATCAGAGAGGCTGCTCCTCAGTTCTTATGAATGTAATCATTTACCCACAGGTGTTCAGTCGTCTGTGGTACCCCATTGTGCGGCAGGGGGCACTGGCTGTGCTCTCTCATATGCTGCTAAGTTTCCAGCACTCTCCTGAGGCCTTCCATTTGGTAAGGGATCTCCTCTGTCCTCACAGCCCATTTCCCTCTCATATGGCCCCTTTATTGGTTTTCTCATTTTCTTCTCTTCTGGCTTAAATTACTTCAAGACCCCATAGACTCCTTTTCCCACAACCCCAGGCTCGGCACAGCTCTCCCACTAATGATGTGTGAAGCACTTAAATGCTGAGCAATGGTCCTTCAGTTGGCTAATTTCATTAGTATCTAAAAACAAAATACTCTAGAAAATACCTAATGAGATTGAACCCTCCATAGGATTCCTCATGTATAGCTACTTACTGTGTGACTGGCCACCAAGCAGATGTTTATGATGATATTAACAATACCAACCAAGACATAATATGAATTCTCCTCTTCCCTCACTGTCCCAGGTCGTGCCACATGTGGTGCATCTAGTCCAATCCTTGAGGACAGATGGCCTACCCACCAGCAAGGCTTTCTTACTGCAGTTCACTGAGCTCATACACTGCATGATGTACCAGTACTCCGGCTTCCCCGACCTCTACGACCACATAGTAGAGGCCATCAAGGTAAAAGAACACAGGAGACCTCATGCTATAAATATTCTCATGTGGGGCGCCCCGGTGGATCACCGAGTAGAGCGCGTACCATAAGGCTCAGTTCTTCCCGCAGCGTATCTTTGCATATCTTTCCTGTGACCTATTTGTCGTAGTGTGTTCTGCATCTAATTCATTGTTTTGTTTCGTTAGGATCTCCCAAAGCCTGGAGAGGAGAAGATCAAGCTGGTTTTGAATCAAAGTGCCTGGACGTCCCAGTCCAACTCATTTGCCACTGGTCTGCTGAGGCAAGCTGGGAAGTCTGAGACGGGTAAGACAGGCCTGGTCAACCTGGGGAACACCTGCTACATGAACAGCATCATCCAGACACTCTTCATGGCCACTGAGTGAGTCCTGTGCACATATAAATCACAGATGTGTATTAAGTTTTTGGTGCTTCTTGCATTCTAGTCTTTTTGTTCTACGTAAGGATTTGAGTTGGATGGCCTATGAGTGTAGTTAACTTCCTTTTTATCCCAGTTTCAGGAGGCATGTTTTATCATTACATCTAAATGGTACCAACACTTTGATGAAAAGGCTTCAGCTGCTCTTTGCTTTCCTTGCACACACTCAGGTTAGTGTTAATTAATGTACTGGATAATACTGAATATTAGTGTTGGTGGACAACAACATGGGATGACACAGAGGCTGTGTGTGTGTGTGTTTGTCTGTGTCCTACAGAGGGCAGCATATGCTCCCAGGAACTTCTTTGAAGCATCTCGTCCTCCCTGGTTCAACGCAGGCTCTCAACAGGACTGTTCTGAGTACCTCCGCTTTCTTCTAGACAGGTAGCACAACAAGCACATTTAGTGAATCAAAAGCAGTAGGATTATGTCAACAAATCACTTTTAGCGTCTTTGGGGCTTTGAAAAGCGCTTTACAAATTCCATGAATTATTATTATTATTATTATTACTTTGTCGGTTTAAAAGACTGATTATTGAAATTGCTTTTTGAACAATGTCGCCCCTCTTCAAATGAGTGAAATCAGGCAAAATGACTGCCATAGATCTAATGTTACACGTTTGTGAATACTGTTATAATGCCAGAGATGTTCACATAATTTTCCACAAAACTGGTCCTACCACATCCAAAACAAGGTTAATAATTAACTGAATATAAATGCCTTTGCTTATAAGACCGTAATGAACTAAAGGGGTTGCCCAGTTAGTGTGTATGACTGGAGTTTACTGATGTAAGCTATACTTTTTAAGAAGTAAACCATGTGACTAAGGCCTTGTTGTGAAGATAGAATGGATGTAGTAGCATAGCATTGTAATGGCATTAATGATCATCAGTTGTATATGTTGAGAGTATACCTGTCTCCTGGTGTCAAGGTTGCATGAAGAGGAGAAAACCCTTCAGGTCCTGGAATCAGCCAACCCAAAGGCCGCCTCCCCCGGTGTCACAGCCAGCAAAGACCCAGGGGCTCAGACTTCCACCGAGGGAGGTGAAGAGTCGCCTTTGACTCCAGTAGAAACCAAACCTGGGAACGATACGAGGACTCTGATAGAAAGGATGTTTGGTGGGAGACTAAGCACAGGTATTCGCTGTATGCAGTGCAACAGCATCTCTAAGAAAGAGGAGCCCTTTACAGACCTCTCTTTGGCCTTCTGTCCCTCTGCCACCTCCCAGGGCGGTCCTCAAATCGAGGGGCCCTCAGAAGAGCCCAAGGGTCTTTGCCAAGGATCTGTCAACGGTGGCAGTGAAGTTCCTGAACAAGGCCTGGTCAAACACCCAGCTAGCAGTGTCCATTTTGTGCCGGCGACAAATGAACCACCTCTCTCTGTGCCTGACCTGGTGAACTATTTCCTGGCTCCGGAGATCCTGGATGAAGAGAATGCCTATTTTTGCGAGAAGTGTGGCTCGCTGCAGCGGGCGGAGAGGACCATGAAAGTGGTGGCAGCGCCAGAGTACCTGATCCTCACCCTGCTGCGATTCTCTTACGATGCCAAATGCCATGTCCGCAGGAAGATTCTGGACAATGTCACCATCCCGCCACTCATGAGACTTCCTGTGCATGCCCCTTCATCGCCTAGAAAATCTTCCTCTTCCGCCTCTTCTCCTCTGCAGGTGGATTCTCCCGAGAGCAGCGAGAACCTGGCTAAGAAGCTCAAACCGTCGCAACAGGATGAGGAGGAAGAGGAGAAGGAGAGAGTAGATGGAGCAGAGGAGATGAATAGAGGAGGAGGAATGCAAGTCCAGTCAGTGCCCTATGTCCTTAGCTCAGTGGTGATGCACTCTGGGATATCGTCAGAGAGTGGCCACTACTACTCCTACGGTCGTAACATTAACGGGGCAGATGGAACACAGCATCCAGCCAATTACTTTGCCCTGGAGGAGGATTTGGGGAACAGCCAGGCAGAGCCTAGTGTCTCCACTTGCTCTGCTCTCTCAACCCTGCCCGAACAAAGAGAGGCACTACTTAACGGTGGCCAGGAGGCAAGGGATTGGCTGCTGTTTAACGATAGCCGAGTGACATTCACATCCTTCCAATCGGTACAAAACATTACAAACCGTTTCCCCAAGGACACGGCTTATGTGCTCATCTACAGGAAACAGGAGCTAACAGGACAGAACATTAATGGAGGACTGACGGCAAACGGGATGAGACTGAGTGCTGAGCCTCCCCTGCAGAAAGAGCTCCTGGATGCTATTACCAAGGATAACAAGCTGTACTTACAGGTGAGGCGAGGGTGCCAAAAGATTTTTTTTTGGGGGGGGGAGACTCTTCCCACATAAAAGCCTACTCTTTTCCACTTAAGCCAGTTAGTTTCAGGAAAAAAGTTTCCAGCTCTAGCCTGTCAAGCCAGAGTGCCTGAGAAGTGATTGACATTAGCACAAGTAATTAATCTGCTGCTGACTATGGGGCTCGTGGGACATTCAGACTGAATCACTGTGCTCCTTTTTCACACTGGGTATGCATTTGACTGATAACACCATTACCACTAACTCTCTAATGGTGAGGTTATTATTGCATGTGAAACAGTTGAGGTGTGTGTGCGCGTGTGTGTGTATGTACAAGTTTCTCTTGGGTGGAAAGTGGCTCAGGAAAAATAACTCACTTTTACAGATAACCGGGAGCCCATAGACTAGAGGAAGGTTTCTTTGACTACACTGAACCTCCTGCTATAAGACGGGAGGTGTAATTTCACGAGTCAATGATCTGTGCTACGCTGTCATTCCTCCACACTTGTATAAGTGACTGAGGTGAATCGCCCCTAGAGGGTGCTGTAAGAGTGTTAAGTGACGGTACTGATGCACTGACTCTCAATCGCATGGTATCACACCATTACAAACTGTGACCTTGCTGGTTGAGACAAAGTTATGGAGTTAAATCTTCGGCATAGTTTAGGTATGTTTTACTTCTGTCTACAGGTTAAAAACCATCTCACTTGGAAACATTTGCATAACTGTCTCTTTCTTCTCTGCCGTCAACAGGAGCAGGAGCTTAACGCTCGGACCCAGGCTCTCCAGGCTCCCTCGTCCTCCTGCTCATTCAGGCCCAACGGGTCAGATGACAATGACCCACCAGGGAGCTGCGGCCCCTCTGGTGGAGGAGGAGGAGGGGGCGGGGGCTTCAATACCATCAGCAGACTGGTCTTCTGAAAGAGAGAGGCTAGAGGAGACCCAGAGGAGACTGGCACGAAGAGAGTGCCGGTCCGCTGCTGGACCCTCGTACCATAGATGTGCACATAACCTCATAAAAAGAGCACTGAAGATGTCTAAGAAAACACACACACACACACACACACACACACACACACACACAGTGTTAATTTTGGCCCTCGACTAGATTTTGATTGTCTTTTGACTAAAATTTTGTATTTATTCCATTGTTTTAATCCGAATTAATCCTGTTTTCTTTTTTTGTTTTTTTGATTTAGGATTTTTGAAATCTCAATATTTTAGTCTACCTTTGTCACACCCTAGAGATGGACAGTACACATTAATGCAAATGTATTCTCTCCCTAAAGGGGAAAACATGGCCAAATATAATCTGATGTTTAAAAAAATCAAATTGAATGACCATTAGTGTCTGAATACATTTTAGGCCTTATTTACTTGATAAAAATGCAAAATCGTTTTAGCCTATAGTCGTTCATATTATCTGGTTTCCATCAAAGCATAGTTGTGCAACATATGATTGTTAATAGTCTTTGCCATCATTTTTTATAAAAAATTAACACTGACACACACACACACACGTGCATGAGCAGTGCACACTACAGACTTGAGAAAGCACTCATAAGAGAGATGGACAGAGACTCTTGATTTGTCATGGTTCTGTAACCATAACTCCTCAAGTGGAACCTTCATTTACTTTTCTGATTTGCATGCAACTTTTCTTCATGAGCTATGGAGTTTGACTTTTTTTTTCAAAGATATTTGGATCTTTGTAATATTACGTGTGCTTTGCCATTTTTGATGTTTCATATCACATGCAATAAATGTACATATGATTTCAAAATTCATTCTAAATAGTCATGGGAGATGAACTGAATGCGACATAGTATACTTAAGTTACAGGAGCAAGGTATTTTCAATATGAACTTATTTAAAGCTGTTTTCACACTGTTTGCTGGTGTGATTTACAAAGAACAAAGCTGCATACTAATTAAGTAAAAAATCTTTGACTGCAGTTACGATTTGAATGGATTACTCTGATTTGTTCATTCAGGGAGACATTTTGTTTATGCTGGTTTTATGTGCCTTTTGATATTTAATGCAGATTTTGGAAGATGAATTTGTTGGGATATACACCTCAGTCTTGCTGTACAGTGATGATATCCAGTGTAAATGCTTTACCATTCCCTACAGTAAAGATAAATTGGTCTTTTTTTGTTTGTTTTACTTGACCAGACAGGCCATTTAAGAAAGTTATTAACAATGGCATGTTGACAAAGGGAATAAGGTGGGCGGGGCTGGGGATTACAATATAAACGGAATACTGAACATACAACAGCAAACGGCAAACATTTAAAGCAGTGGGAACATATAAAGCAATTAATGAATCAACACTATTGAGCAACAGCAAGACGGAGCAACAGGTGATTTGTGGGAATTTCTGTGGAGAAAACAGCAAAGTTACGTGTGTTATTAGTGCTCATGCATACCACTGTTTGTCAGCTTCACTTGCTTGACAGATTCCCATAATGCTGCATTTCCACTGCAGAGAATACATTAACCAAATGGAGTAGCCATCTGTGGTATTTCTCAGATGACTCTTGAAGCATGTTTGCTTTCCTTTTTGGGTTCAAATAGATCACCTGCATCATTTCCTTTGTTTCTTACTCTGCTGACAGTCCTTGTCATCCCCATTGCCAGTTTTCCTTCCATGGGCATAAATCTAACACAGGCACGACGGATCTGAAGGTGCAGACTAGAGCCTTTTCATCAATGCCCCAAAATGTGAAGAATTACATGTCAAATCCTGCAAGAGTGTTCTTGCTACTGCAAGTCTCTGTGATTACACAGACTTTATTCAAATAACTTGCCCAGTGGAGGACACTGATATGTTGATTGGAGGTGATGAGGTTGACAGCAAAGGCAGAACTGCCACAAGTTACACAAAGCATCAGTATAAATGCATCGTCCTATCAGACAGCTTCCATGCTACAGTCAAGGTTTGTGTACTGCAACACAGCACACAACACTGGAAAGATCTAAACTGACTGAAATACAAAATGGAAAAAATATATACTCACTGTACATAGCTTTTCTAAACCTCAAAATATGTTAGCTACTGTTACGCTGATAGGCTGCGAAACAATAAAGATATATTTTTTCCAGTTTTGCTCAAATGGAACTGAGATCGCACAATCTGGCTGAAAAGGGAAGTGGGAAATGGCACGCAGTCACTTAGTATTCCCACTGGTGTACAATGACTGTAGTAACGGAGCAATTGCAAATTATTTGAAAATGTGCCATTTTTGTTTTTTGTGCAACTGAAACACTGCAGTAGCAGTATAGCTGTCAAAAGGGCATTTGGTAAAATCAATGACTCTCAATTATTAATCAACTAAACCATTACAGTTTCCTTCTCACTCGATTTTGTCCAAATTTTCATTCTTGGGAATGGTGTGATATTAGATAATGTTTTGAAATGTAACGATATATTAGGCTTTTGTAAATGGCATGCATATTCATAGAAATAGACTTTTATAATGAATGCAAATTCTTTGTACAGATAAGTCATTCAGGCTATACACATGCTGCTCGGTAAGGTCTGGTTACTGCTGAACTCAGTGCACTGCAACTCAAATCAATTTAACACTGTTTTCAGTGGAGCTCACATAAACCAGAATTGTACTTTGTGAAAACAGTAGCAGAGCTGGAATGAAGCCA
>OMOV01015421.1:3393-16798 GCA_900312565.1 Beryx splendens
GGGTCTGTGCTAGAGGCTGTCCTGGAGCCGGGTGGCCAAAAGGCTGCAGGGGGAGGAACATGTAGCTGTCGTTGGGCAGGGAGTGTGTGCGTCCCACCGCGGACTTCCTGACACTCAGCAGGTTGTCCTCCAGTGGCTCCCCAGGGTCGAGCACGGGAGCAGGGAGGGGCTATGCTGTGTCGGTATCATCAAGGGGTAGTGTCAGCACTCCTACCTCCCCTGTCAAAACTTGCCTGGTGCCCAGCCCCAACTCACCCTTCCAGAAGGTGGGAAAGGTGAGCAGCTCAGATACAGGTGAATCTGACCAGTCCAGTACCGAGACGGACAGCACTGTCAAGTCCCAGGAAGAGAAGACTGTCCCCCTGGACCCCCAGGAGCTGGCCCAGAAGATTCTGGAGGAGACCCAGAGCCATCTGCGGGCAGTGGGCAGCCTTCAGCGGGCCGGGGCAGAAGGAGGGACAGCTGGAGGCACCTCAGCTCGGAGCAGTGCCTTCCGCTCCTCAGAGACCAGCGCGTTCAGCCGTCCCAGCAGCAGTGCTAGTGGCCGAGCTCAGTCCTCCCCGAGACCCAAACCTCCGTCCCGTTCCTCCTCCCTGCAGAAGATAAGCTCTGGCTACAATAGCCCTGCAGTGTCAGAGTCCTCCCAAAAAGAGGGCAGCCATCCTTCCCCCACTCTGGACAGCCACGCCCAGTTCAAGTTGAAGTACCCAAGCTCCCCATACAGCGGCCACATCTCTCGCTCTCCCAGTAACGTGTCTCCCAGTTCCGGCCACCAGTCCCCGGCCGGTAGTGCCCCGTCCCCTGCCCTGTCCTACTCCTCCACTGGCTCTGCCTGCTCCACGTCGGCTGATGCCCCAGACCTGGACCGGCTAAGAAGGGGGGTCATCGATGAGAAGGTCCAAGCTATCCACAATCTGAAGACCTTTTGGGCTAATGCTGCAGCCCAGCAGCAGCAACATCTGGGTCCCGTCAAGGCCATCCACAGCGGTGCTGGACCTCTGGCTTCTGCCAGTAGGGATGTGCTGAGCCTTCTTAACCTCTCCCCACGCCACTGCTCCCCTAGTGATGCCCAAGACAGCCTGGAGCTGCGGGAGCTGGGACTGCAGTCACTGGATAGGGTTAGCAAGAACTCCTCCAATGGACACCACTGCTCCAACCCCAGGAAAGTGGCCCCCTCACCCACTATTTCCACAAGCAGCAGCCCCGGTGCTCGTTCTATCCGACTACCTGCCGGCAATGGATACAAGTTCCTGTCACCCGGCAGATTTTTCCCTTCCTCTAAATGCTGAGACACTTTAAATGGTCCTATACTTTTACCTATCATTTACTATCCTGTGTGCTGGAGGAGTAGGGCACTTTTTGAGGGCCACTATTGGTCCACTAAACTTGATTGACAGTGAAAAGGATTTGATTGGTCAATGAGTGTGATCCCCCAGAGGCACATGAATGCTTTAGAGAGTGTCTTGTCTTTGTGCCCATAACACTGTAAATGGCAATGAGAAATACTCAACGACCTGATACTGTGTTTGTGTGTAACTGTGTCAGGTATGTGTAAATGCCAATTGGTATTTTCTCCAAAAACTTTGCTGTTTGTGTGGGCCAAGATGCAACAGCTATGACTGATTTCCTCCATTCTATTTTTTTTGTTTTTAAATCTAATGGTTATTGTTATTATTGTTTGTTATTGTTATTAATATTATAATTATTATTATGTTTTGTAAATTAATTCCAGTGTTTCACAATCAGTATTAAGCGTTTTTATATTATTAAAAAGTGAACAAACCTGTACCATGTAAAGATGGATAGAGTGAAAAAAAAGATTTAATATTTTTTATTGAAATCAAAAGGGCATTTTGCCTGATTTCTTTGTGAATTGTCTGCTCCGAAGCATGGATTCTCTTGCTATTCAATGTTAAGTACCATGTATGACTTTTTAGCCCATGATTTTTGAGATTAAACATGAAAATTTCATGACAACCATCTGTCATTTATCAGTAAACTGTTTCAATAAAAAAATCATGTTTGCTTTCTTGTATTCTTGGCGTCGTAGTATTTTGTCGCATTTCACTCAATTTGTGTGACAAATAGATTGCACTATCAGACTAGATGGACTCAAAGACAAGTCATTATGCAAGTATTTATCCACCTCACGTAGTCATAGTGAGTCTCTACAGCAAAATAGCAGAATACATCCAATAAATCTGTATTTTGAAAGGAATCCTTCCAATTAGTGCTCATTATAAACCTCATATGAGTAATAGATGGGGATACTGTATAATATGATGACCATCAGTAGTGCCGGACGGATGAAGCCCTGTGGAGTTTGTACGATGTACAGGTGGTCTGAAGAAATATTGTAATTGGCTAATGGTAATTAGTAGGTCTGTCTAGCCCACGTTCCACCAATCACAGTCCACGAGGGGCGGGACCAGGGAATCGTTCTTAGTAGCTCGTGACGTCAGCAGGAGTAAGTAGCCGAACCCGAGAAGCGACGATGGTTGTCATCAAGGAGTAGTAAGTACAATGTTTCTCCCTAAACTGTTACATAATTGATTTTCAGGCACAGTACTTTTGCTACTAGCAATCGTTACTAAGTACTACGGTTATTTGAGCGGTTGAACACGTATGAAAACTTTATATCTTTTCCAAATGTCTGTCAAACACACGAGGGAAGGGTGGGATTGCTCAAGAGCTGCTGTGGCCTACCGGCTTTGACAGCAGCACGGCACTGACAGCAGCTGCTTTCCAGCACACTTTCTCACATGTAAACCGGTGGCCCTCTTCAAAATCAACTTTATAACAGTGGGTGTTCTGCTGTTTAAAAGATTAGAGGGTTGACGTTTGTGGTTTCTTCCCTCGACCTGGCAAACTTTACCCAACCTGAGCTAACTAGCTGACGTTAGCTAGCCGACCTAACGGTACAGCTATCGGAACAGGAATGGGAAATAAACGAGTGCAGCTAACGGCGTTAGCTTAGCTTGTTAGCAACGTTGCTCTTAACTTAGCCACGCATAAACCTGTGTCGGCGTCAGCTAATCTTACTTCAGATAAGCTCGACTCTGATTAACAGGCTACTGTTTGTCCTCTCCGTCTTTAGTAAACTGTTCAAATTAGTTAGCTAACGGTTGTATGTTTAATGTTCAACCTAAGTTACGATAGCTAGCAAGCTAACTGAGTCATGAACTTTAGTCAGATTGGTCAGAAGATGCTCATGTTGACATATTGGGTCAAACCACAAACTCACAGCCACACGGTAGTGATACCAGAGTGGAGTTATATTTATACTGCATATCCTTGCTACAGAAACGAGCCGGCTAGACAACTCATTGCCTTTCTTATTTTATTCTTTTTTATTTATTTGTTTATTGGAGTTTGAGTTTGTTGGATCTGAAGTACAGGGATGGTTATTTCCACCTGTAGCTCCACCAGGAAATTAGTTCATGCAGCAGTGCTGAAGAAACATCAAGTATATTCTTCCTTAGTTGTCATATCCACCCAGCAGCATATCTTACATGTCTTTGCCTTGCCCAGGCAATGAGGTGTCTATTTTTCACATCATGACCCACCAGCACCTGCACTGACCTATGAATGAGATCACTAAGTCAATATTTTCATATGAGACATTTCTGTCTCCCCTTGTCATTCAAATTAAGGTAACTCAGGTGTCATGGTGTCAGCACTCATTTCCATACATTAAAAAAAGTCATGTAGCACAGGGATGTGACCTCATATCCTAACAAATCAGATCAGAAGTTGTTGATGGGGAGTAGTATAGCTGAGTATAACACAAACGCAGGCTCCTTAGTCTAGCTGTTGGGAATGAGATTGAATACTAGAATGTAATGTAGCCCAGTTATAGCAAACTTGGTTAAGCTGCACAGTTTTGAAACACATTGTTAGGCGTGGTTCATGCCTGTCATTAAGGCAAAATTTGCTTGAACATTGTCAACAAACAGCAGGTGGTTGGAGGGGAGTTAGCGTAGCCATGTGGGAATGTTGAAGTATGGTCAGCTGTTTTGGTCTGGCCCTTGAAGTTTAATCCTGTCCGTATTTCTGTTAGACATAAGTTAGATGATTAGAGCTCAGCAATATGCCTTGAACTCAAAGCTTCATTGCTTATATTCCTTACATGTGACCCAAAACTTTCCCCTGCATGTAGCCTTTGTGTTTTGCAACCCTATATTTTCACTCTAAACAACTCTGAGTTGGGCTTAAATGGCAATTCTTAAGTACAGGAATTTAGGTCTAACAACTACTTGTTATTCCTTTGGGCATAGAGGAGTGGGTGGCATCTTCTGAATGCCATGTAGATTCTGTTTTTTATGCTGCGTTCCACACATGTTGGAAAGTCGGAAACTTTTTTAACATGTTTATAATCCTCAAAATACACTCAAGTGTATTGCATGAGCTTAAATCCTGACAAGACACCTGTGTGGTGGTTAAACCTGAGTTTGAAATATGAAGTTGCACTTAGTGTTGCTAAAGTTCTGTGGTACTACCGAGGTAACATTACCAAGTATCAAGAACATAACATTAGCTGTGACAGTCACTTATGTTGGCCAAATTGAATCTTGTGGGCGTCCATGTTTTCTCCCTGGTTTTTCCATGCTTGACCACTGGAACACACGGTGGGCATAATTTACAACTTGCCAACTGAGAATTTACAAATTCAGACTTTGAACATAGCATTAGCCTATGATCATTCATATTTTATAATTGACTGTATAACAGTCCAGTCACTTTATGTGGAAAAGGTCTTTATCAAGAAACTCAGAAAACAAACTTTAAAAAACAAACAAAGCTGTATGCACTCAGCTTGTGCAGACTTCAGTGTATCTACAGCTTCAGCTTTGTCTTTTTTTGTCTTTGCACAAATTTAAAAGGAGCCATGTGATTAATCAAACAATACTTTTTCCCCTGAAGGAAAAGAGGGTATTTTTTTGTAGTGTTCTATGTATTGTCCAACTTACTGATTTTTGCCTTTGTTTTTTTGACAGTTTTACTGGAGGCACACAGCCCAGCCACTGTCATTGACACATCTGGCTCCAGGCAAAATTCTGAAATTAGCGTAAACTGAGCGATTGTGGGGGGTGCACTTAACCAACTTAGCATTTGTTTGCATACTATATAATATTGGGCTACATTACATCCACATGTACAGTTGTGCTAAGGCACTGCTGTCAAGTCCATGCGTCCTTTCAATACCATGTTCCTGTTTCAAGTTTCAGAGCCATTCAGCATGGCGTGCCTGTGGCATGATGTGCACCTGGCACCGACGGTGCTGAAAGTCATATTCATCACCCATCATGAAACCTTGTCTTGCAGTTGTCACTACTGTAATACTGCAGCCCTCAGTCGCATCTGTCACTGGGTCTCATTATGAAGATTAACCTTGTTACAATTATAAAATATTGTTTAATCTGAACAAAACTGACATTCTGGCTCTGTTAGGCTACATGAAAGTGCACTTGAGTAGAAATAGCTTAGTGCGGTAAGGAAGAAAGACATTAGGCTACGCAAAGTGTGTAATGCCAGAGTAGAATACGGGGTCACATTAGTTTTATATGCTTTGTGAGAACTTCCTCTGCCTACCTTACTTCCCTTGCACCGTGTGGTTAGTGGTCACTGTGCAGCTTCGTCTTTGAAGGGATAAATGATGTCATTTTGGTGTGGGCACACCATACCACACCCTGAAGTAGAAATCTGCTGGGACACCACAGCTAAGATGAATATACACAGTACTTTTACACGTCAATAAAAAGAAAGTATTTCTTCCAAAATCAAATGCCTTATGTAAAAAAACTAAACAAATAAATAAAGTAATTAAAAATGTTCATATTAGATAATCACACCCATCAGTGTCAGAGTTGATAAATAATCAGAAATGTTTAGAAGTTTTAAATATTCCACACCCCTGAAATATCATTTGGGATATTTAAAATTGTTGGCTTTTGAGAAATGTAGCAGTATCCAATTGGAAAATCAATTCCAAATATTTCACCTGAAATGACAACACATGTTTGTCTACATCTACTTGAAGAAGTTGGTCTATGAACAGATAATAAAAAGGCGATTTCTATCCCAAGTCTGTGTGGCACAGTTGCTTCTAAACGGCTTTTTTGTTGTTGTCCCAAAATAGGTTACTACTACTTTCCATTCCCATAACTCAGCCCCTTTCCTCCTCTTCCCCTCTTGCCACTTCTCGCTGCTATTTTCTTCATCTCCTAACCATATCTAATCTCAGCTTTCATTTTTCCACTCTGCTCTGGTAATGAGTCCCGCTCGTCCTGCTGAAGTCAGCAGTGTGTCTGACTGGGCGGTAGTAGTTTTTCCTCAGGAAGTGTGACCACGACTGGCTTCTTGTGCCCCGGCAGCGGGGCGGCTCTGTGCATTGTAGAGGCTGTGTCTTAACGCCATGAGGCACTGACCATGCATAAGAAGAGAATGATTAAATCTTTCTGTAGGAGTTTAGTGTGGCAGACAGCTGACGTGCCCTAGTCCTTATGAAAAGAGGAATTCATGTTTTGTTTACACCTTCCTGGAAGTGTAATGTTTTGAAATGGAAGTTTTATATTTGAGTTTGTACATTGTTTGGATTTTTAATGCTTCTGGCAGAATTGCTTAATATTTAGTAACTTGTCTAAGTTACAAATAAGCCTGTTTTGTGAATGATTTCTCATCTTTCTTCTCTTCTGCAGCCGTGTGGTTTTACCCTGTAGTGTTGAAGAGGTGAGTACTCCAACTTTTTAATCACACGTGGATTTTAATTACGCTGCAACCAACAATCAACAGCCACTAAAATGAGTCGTCTTGGAAATATGAACAACAACACATCATTTGAATAATAGCCTTAATATCCACAATGAGTAGAGGCCATCAGTAATGAATCCAGCGCTATCCTTTCCTGTCTCTGGGGCTACTGGTAATAAGGGCAACACATTCCTATCCAAATAAGACATTATTTGTAATTCCTGTGATTCTTTTACAAGAGCAGGCAGTTGTTTCCCTTGTTTATAAAGGTTTGTTATGAATCCCAGACTCTCGCCCTCCTGCCTTTTTATGGCAGCGAAATCTGTTGGCAATTGGGGACAGATTTTAAAGCTCAGTCCAAATAAGTGAAAAGTAAGTGTTCTCTTGAGGGGAGGGAAACTTGTCGGAGTTTTGTAGTGGCTGAAAAATAAGCAAACAAACTTCCTTCTGTTGCGCCGTCTGTTGTCCGACCCATCATAACAGGAGAGTCAAACTAGTAATTTTGGCCCGCAGCGTGTGTGTTTGAGTTTGAGATGCAAATAAAACCCTGGGATTCAGTCCAGATTTGGGCTGGTCTGCATTGCAATTTGATTTGGAAACATGGCAGCCTAATTGAAGAAAGGCTGTCACTCCACCTCATAGCTCTGACATGAGCTTATTTGGGTGTTCAGTTCTGTGGAAGGCTTAGTCACCATGTTGTAAATGTATAGATCCCCAGCAGGCCAAAATCACACATCTCACTTGCTTAGCTTTACAGTAGCTTATTTGCACAGTGAACACAGAAGTTAAGTGATAAAATTGGAAACAAGACAATGATAAAAACACAAAGAAGGAAAAAAATCTATTTTTTGTGAGTAAGACAAACAAAACCAAATGGGCTTAAAAAAACAAACTATAAAAAAACAGTCGAGATGGCAAATGAAAAGCAAATGCGTATTTAGAGTACGCCTTGTTTTAACCCGGAGCCCTAACGGCGGTGTTGCGTCAGCCAGTTAGTTTAGACCAAGCCGAGTTTATTTTCCTGCCTGATGAGTTTTTATTTGTTGAGTTAGGATGAATTTGTTTGTGTTTTATTTGCTAACGTTGTGTTATTTGTGTTACAGTACCAAGTGGGACAGTTGTTCTCAGTGGCTGAAGCCAGTAAAAATGAGACGGGTGGTGGCGAGGGCATCGAGGTTCTCAAGAATGAGCCCTATGAAAAAGACGGCGAGAAAGGACAGTATACACACAAAATCTACCACTTAAAGAGGTATTTGCCTTTTTCGGTATATATTTAAATCAGAGTCCTGTACCCTAGACATTTCCTGCTGATGGTGTAATAGCTCTGTGCTGCCAGCCAGTGGCAGTGTTGCCTTTCCTGTGAGGAGAAGCTTGTGCGTTATTCCTTATAGTCAATCCTGCACAATATCCTCGCACATGCCTACCCATTCCCATCCTCTTTCCCCCGTCCTGCAGTAAAGTCCCTGGGTTTGTCAAGCTGTTTGCCCCTGATGGCTCCCTGGTATTCCATGAAAAGGCCTGGAATGCTTATCCTTACTGCAGAACCAGTGAGTCCTCTCCCAACATGACTTTGCCTTGCCTTTCCCTTGGCCCTTGTCCCTTAACCCTTAAATGCATTGTTACTTAAGTGATGGCCGTATATTTTCTATTGGCATGAATTTATATTTTTTTTTACATTTCGCATGGTATGATGTCTTACCGCAATTTTCCTCTCCCCTCATGCTAAACCCTGATGCAGTCGTGACGGTGAGTAGCCTGAAAAATGGCTTTTGTGTTGTTTCATTTGACATCAGTTTGCCAGGGATTAAAATTACCAGCATATTCCTTCAAGTGAATTTGTAGTAATCCGTAGTTTACTCAATGTGTTGGTGACTATATTAGATAAGAAGTCCTACTGAAGTGTGTCTATGACCGTGTGCTTAAATTCCTGACTCAGTAGCCTAGATACATTTAAACCTTGTGGATTTGTGACTTTATTCAACAGAAATGTAAATTAAGATTGCTTTTATACCTCCAGTTTTCTGATGTCCTACTTCTGCCTTCCAGAATGAGTATATGAAAGACGACTTCATGATTAAGATTGAGACATGGCACAAACCTGACCTTGGAACGCAAGAAAATGTGAGTGTCTCCATGTCACACTCATGCACAGTTAGTTTTTTTTTACAGTATAGATATATCACTGTAAATGTTTCTGAAGAAAATATCCTGCTTGAAGATGGGCTTTGACTTTGTATGCTGTTATTGTATAAATATGTTTGTGTTTGTCAGGTGCATAAACTAGACAGTGCCACGTGGAAGACTGTAGAAGTTGTGCCCATTGACATTGCAGACCGGGATCAAGTGACCCCTGGTGTAAGTACAACCTCTGTTAGTTTAGCACCTCCGTGTGGACAAGCCTGGTCACTACCCACCTATCTGCCAACCTAATCCACTTAACACTAGCAGTGTTCTAATGGTTTTTTTTAAACTAGAAGTAATCGGCTCTTTTATTTTGTTTGTTTTATGTACAAAATCTGCCTTTCAACAGGCCATTTTTTCCTGCTGCTGTTTGGACAGAGAAGGTACTGTGTTTTCAGGGCTTGGTATTGTCAGGGACTCACAATATGACTTGATTTCAATATGATATAGAGTATATATATACATGACTGAAATTTGCCCCGAGTCGATACAAACTAGACAGTATCTTTTTAGTATTGTGATACAGGGTTATTTACATTATTGAGATGGCTTAGGGGATAAATTGAATGGGAAAACGTGACATTGTGAATGGATACACCAGAAAACAACCAAACAATATATATTTTTATATTATATTTATTTATATATATTTATTTCAATGAGGAAGAACGCGTGGGTTAGCCATTGAGAATTGAACCTCGCTGTTTTTTTAGCTTGGACGCAGCCATCGGACGCAACGCAAGCTGTGGGGCATCTTTCATTGCTTTTTAAAGGAATCATTCCTTCAGTGGCAACGCCTGACACCCGATGGCTGTAGTGGAGCAGGGCCGTTATTAAATTCAAATTAGAAGTAAATAAGGTGCACTTCTGTACTTAAGTGCACTGAAATAACACAAACATATACACAACTGTTTGTGCTCTGGTGAGTTGAGCTTCAGGTAAAGTTCCATCGGATTTAACATCCGACTTGTGTCGGGTCTGGTGTGTAAATTCAGTAATATAATACTGAATTGCAAAGCTTACAGCTGACCTTACTTTTATTGAGTTATTTGTCACTTCTTTTTGTGTTGAGTCCAAAATGCACCCAAACATCTACCTTGAGATTTGCTGGCACTCTGGCTTATTCGCACCCGCCTTCCCTATTGATCGTTTTGCTGCATTTTGGAATGGAGAGTCCCCACCTGACAGCTGTAGTCTGATCGAGTGCCATCTACAGGAGAGTTATCTATAAAAGCAGAGAATGAAATATGCCCTTTGGAGCACAACAAAACCAGGATTTGCTGAATTTATTCGGAATCATAAAACCTGAAATCACGGTGTATTGGTGTATCGACTCTGCGACCCTGCGTCACCCCCCACACCACCCCTGGTGTAACTTGTGGGTGAATGTACAAGATTGTCATTTGCGCTAGAATTTTGCTAATAAAATTAGAACTATCACTCTCTCTTAAAAGTGAGTTAAAAAAAGACAAAATGAGCTCATTTTTCATGTAGCCTGTAGTTCTAAAACTACATATTGACCTTGGCTGCCATTGACTTGATTGACTGTTATTGATAGAGAGTGTGTGTAGGTCTGTGCCTCCGGCCATACGAGGCCTCAAGCTGTTACTCAGCTTACAAATAAAACAGTTTTCTGAAACTATTGTTGCATTCCAAGCTCGTGTAAGTGCTGCTATCATGGTGCTTGATACGGTACATAGCCATTTGCTGGCCAATTTAATATTGGGATTTTTAATCAGTAATTTATGAACAACGTCGGGAATATTTTTTTAATGACCGTCATAAGTTTTATAGAGGAAACTATGCTTGTAGATCTAATGCTGTGTCAACGGGGAGGCACAGTTATAACATCAGTGTGAGTTTCCTTGCTCAAATGTTCTGCTGAGAGATTGAAAATCATTTTAATAAAAAGAATTGTCTGCACTACCAAGTAAATGATGAAATCTGCCTTTCTGGCTACCAAATGATGGAAATGGCTCACATTTTCTCTCACCAAATAAAACTGGATTATCAGCGTAGGTTGATCATTAGCAGGTTAAGGTTAAACATTAATCTTAAATGAATTATCGGTTGATAGCATTTGGTCTCCGTCTGACTAATGGATCCCTTTCAGTGCTCTCTGTGATATTTTGGAATATAAAATGTGTAGATTTTTGCTAATGTTTCATTTTGAATCTTTGAAGTCTTTGTATTTGAAAGCCACAGACACAAACCGAGCACCCGTACCCAACATTATCTCAGTGATATTTTTAATTAGAAAATATGTATGGGTTTTTGTTAATCCTCCATTCTGAATCTTTGAAATCCTATTTGAAAGTGTTACATATTATTGCTGTTATTTGACATCACATTGCCTCATTTCACTGTGGCTCTGTATGTGCGTGTGTGTGCAAATGTGTGGCTATTTGCCTGAGCAGCATCGGTACTGTGTGTGTGTACATGTTTGTTTGCTGTGGGTAGTTAACGAGGCGGACGTGTTTGCCTTGCTGGAGGAGTGTGTTGTGTCTGAGGGCCCTATCAGCCCTCCGCCTCAGGCATGGCTGCAGGGCCTGGGGCGTACCGCCAGCATAGATGAGTTTGTTAGTGTAATTAAGGCTCACAGTGCTCCGTATGCCGGAACTAGACAAATACACACACACACAACACAAACACACTCTCGCTCGAACACACACTCTTTTACTTGAGGAGTAGCTCCTTTTCGTCTACCATGGCACATCGATTCACAGACCTCATTAGTGCAGCACAGTGTATTGTTATAGTGATGGAGCTCTCAGCATTAAAACAGCCAAATTACTGTGTGTGTGTAGGGGTGCATGTCTATCGCTTTCCACTCGTTTGGCACCCTCCTGTCGGCCGATAGCCCTGAAAAGTAGCTTTTAGCTGCAGGCGCATCATGATTTATTTAAAATTGCTGGGCCCTTGAGCTGTTGATAATTTGAAAGCCATTTCATTTATTTGTATTACCATTTTTTCTCTCGCCAGTTTTATGAAGTCAACTTTGCCCGTCTCTCTGTGCTCTTCCAAATGCGTTGTGCAACTAGAGACGGAAAGGAAGACTGTCATGTGTGTGCTTAGTCTGGCATGTGTGCTCAATATTTTTCTATATACTTAAAGCTCCCTACCGTGGGACCCAGATCCTACTGCGTACTGGGGATGCAGTAGCTCAGTGAAATGGGTTTGGCAGGACATGACTGTATGTATATAGGGCATGTGGAGTGCTGTTGTGGTTAGTACAGCTGTACTCGCCACGCTCACATACACACACTCTATCATGCTTGAGGGTAGCTATGCTTTCCTTATCCTATTCAGGGGTAATTTTAGAGAAATGGCAATGGATACTCTGCTGCTGGCAACACCCGCCCCCCACATGAATGCTTGCATGTAGCACTGGCACCAGTGTCACCCTGCCATCTATAATCTTAGCAAAGCTATTTGCTGGTGGCATCAACAACCCGAGACCTTACAGGCTGCCGTCTCCTAGCCAATGCAGCCTAGAGCCATTGCGCAGGGCCGGGGCCCCATGGACCAAGGTTGGGGTCTAAGAGAGGTTGCACAAGGCCGGGCTGTGCTCTGGTCCTGCAGCATGGAAATATATCTGGGGTGCCGAGAGACGAAGGACTGGCTAGGTTTTTTGGAGAAGGGGCTATACTAGGCTTGGCCCTCCAGTGGCAGTGACTGCTGCGCTCCTTAGCTTAGAGCACAGTCAGCAGCAGTGTAAGACAAATGCTCATAGACATCTCAAAATGTTTGACAGACTGTAAAAATCTATTTTCACCTTGTTAGCCAATTCTGCGTATCATAATGTACACCTATTTAACAGTGGATGGCTATTTGGATATGGGTTAAAATTAAAATTTTCCAGATTTATTTATTTTTAATCAAAATTCCCTTATTTTTTATTTCCTGGGAAAATGGTGTATCTGTTAGTGCTAAATTTCATGGTGTACCAGCAGGCTTACAAACAATTCAAACTAATAATACCACAGACTTTGGATAAAGCCGGCAATGTGTGGTGACTTTAAAGGCCCTTGCAGGAACCTGACATGTAGGGCTGTCGAAGGTGAAGGAATTTCCCTTGCGGTGATTTAGGGTGGCTCAACAGCGCGGTATGCGGTGTATGCAATAACTGACGTCACATGCTAATTTGCATATCAATATATAACCTACAGTCTCCGCTCGCATCGGAGGGAGGGGGGCTACGCTGTGTGTGGGAAGCGCTGTGATCAGTAGACCTCTCTGGACGACAAGCAAGTAGAGCAAACCGGCACCAGCCGTACCAATTTATTGGCAAATGCTTTGGGATCCAACACTTTAACGTTGTTCCCCATGGTCAGGAAAAGTCACCAGATTTGTCGCTAGTCGCTTTTCAGAAATAAAGTCACCAGGGGGTCTGGAAAATCGCTAAATATAGTGACAAAATCGCCAAGTTGGCAACATTATGCGGGAGACAATACACTTTTATTGTTTCCATAAT
>OMOV01015440.1:0-12348 GCA_900312565.1 Beryx splendens
AGTCTCACTCCATAAATGATGAGCAACAAATTATTTACGCAGACTTATATATCAACAGCCAATCATTGTTTTGTTGTAGTCATTTGTGTGCCATGTTCATGAATGCTTTTATCCTTCATATACATCACACGGAGCGAGCTGTCTCATCAATTAACATAACAAATTGTCCTGTGGCTTGATTTTAAGTGGATGAAAAACAACAGAGGATGAGTGAATGGAAAGAAGAGGGAAAGCGATGGATGTTGGCTGAAGTCACTCTTGCTCTTCTCTCTCGGCCCTGGTGTAAACGTGGGTGCTCATCCCCTGAATACAGATGGCATTACACAAGCAATCCTCTAACCGGCTGAGACGCGCTAACATGCTGCTGTCTGGAATGGCCAGAGTCCGTCTCCAGTCTTTGCATTGCCAAACACCTTTGTTAATCTCACAGCCAAGAGCCTTACTTTAGGATGTGGTTCAGAAGACATTTCATATTACTTTTTACCTACGGTTAGTTCTCCAATATATTCTGTTATTTGCTGTGATGTTACTGAAAAGAGGGGACAAGCAGTAACTTTTGTAGAAAATTGGAGCAACTCTTTGAAGCTGCCTGAAGGGTAGTCTGCACTGAAGAATCAATGTGTAATGGAAAATATTGCTTGAATGCACAATCATTATAATAAAAGAGAAAGAATATTACTGTAGTGTGTGTCCTCTGGTCCACTCCCTCATGCTTGGGTGGTAGCCTGGCCTCTACCTGTGACAATTAACCTTGAACACCTAGGGGAAAACAGAAAAAGGAGCTCACAAGATTTTCAATAATTAAATTATCCCTACTGTTGCACATGTGTAGAAATGTAACACTGCTGCCACAGCCTCCTTACCTTGCCAGTTCTTTGTAGCATAGGCTTTTGCTGTGCAAATTTCTATCCATTGTATTCTACCTTTATGCAGTTCAGAAAAGGCTACACAGGCAGTTGTACATTTCTAGTAATATACAACAGTATAGCTTAAATCTGACATGTTAAGTGAGGTGCTATCCATCATGTAATCCAACCAATGTTACTACACAGGGAGCCTCTATGACTGTACAGCCGTGTAACTGACATGTAGAGGGAGGTGCAAATTGGTTTTGAGACTCATTACATATCATTGCAAAGGGACCTGCAAACTGCACTGGTGTTCCTGTATCGACTGTACTAAGTGGGGTGTAAAAAAAAAAAATCTATAATCAGTTCGTTGTTACACCACAGTTGCATTTGCATTGTAGCTGTTGCACGATTTGTGAGTAAAACTGCCACATTTATAATAAGAAGCAACAGAAGTGCTGCTTGGAATTCAGATCTACTGTGAGGAGCACAAACCATTACTGGCCATAAAAAGAGGAGCGAAGGTGGCTGTCTCCAATTCTGTACCCAACTCACCAATTGCTGTCATACAAATGAGGTCGGTGCAATTTTGGCCTTCTCTGGGAGTTGCATTAAGCTTGAAACACAGGATCAGATCGAATTACAAAAGAGGGACGATACATTTTTGGAGGTAGAAGCATTTCCAAATAGGCTTACAGAATGTAATGATATTTGGCAAATAAATGGAGAAAGCACGTTGTCAATTTTAACTGTTTTGTCATTTCTGCAGGCCATCATTAAACATGAAATTATGAAACTTGTCCAGAATATGACATTTTGGTCAGGAACCGCACCTGATCAATTTAATTTCAAAGGATCCTCGGATGCACAGAATTTGCAGCCATGAAGAGGCTGTGATCGTCACGTTAGGATTAGGGATCACCTCTAGAGGATAGGATAAGACCTACTGCGGTGTGAAATGCTTTGATCACCTAATGGAAAAATGTGCTATAAATCCATACCATTACAGTAATGAACCAAACACACTGTAATTACAAAAATTGTTGTAAATTCTCATTTAGCCAATGTAAATGAGGCATTACTTAATTTCTGAGTGCCAACTGAGGTAAAAGGTCATTGTTAGCAGCCCTGTTTATTATGGTTCAAAGGGTGACAGTGGCCTTCACAGGTATGAGAGGTGCACATGTTTTTCTCACCATTGAACCCACATGCATATTAGCTGTGCAGGATTGCTTTATAATGCGTGATCCTTTTCACTATGTCCCCCTCTCTCAGCTGCTCCCCTTACAAGGTTATGGAATAATGTGTCGTTATTATTGTTGATCATAGGTGTAGTCAGGAAACATCTGAAACACATCAGATTCTGAGACTGCACCCATGTCTGAACTTAGGGGAAAAAATGAATTCATAGCGGGTTTGAAGGTCAACAATTTTTCTTCCATTTTCATGCTACACGCTGTTTATCCACACCCACACCCACACACACACACACACACACACCCACACACACACCCACACACACCCACACACACATGCACCCACACACCCACACACACATGCATGCACACACACACACACACGCACACAGAAACACATGTACAGGTCTCTCATGGGCCCTCTTTGCAGTGCTGCACTTTCCCCTGGATGTGCTCAAACAGAATATAGGAGCTTGAGGGCTTGGAAAAGGGCCAGTCTCGTCTCCTTGATTTTGGGTCATAAACACGGCCTCTGCCTAAGGACTGCAGGGCCTTTTAAAACACGGCTCAGCTTGATTGGACACACTTCTGTTGCTCCGTCCCGACTGCTAGCAAGCCAGCTGATCAGAGAGGCAGAACAAAGCCGGTCTCTTACAAGCCGGTCTGCTCTCAACCTCTCTACAGTAAACAGGCTATATAAGAAGATCAGTCTTTGCATCACACTGCTTGTATCATAGCAGATAGTGTAACTGCTGTAAGGACAGCAGTCTGAATATTGTACCATAAGGTACTGTGGGATATATTAAGTTTAGTTGACAAGAGCGAAATTAATGTTTGGGATTCAGGGTTCACTTGGCAAGAAATGCTCGTTTCAGTATGCCTTATCTGTTCCAAAAGACCAGAGTTGACCACTGCAATATGGTCCAGTACCAGAGAATGTCAAGAAATGCAGCACATTCCAGCAGGGAACACAGTAATAGGATCAATGATGGAAAGAAACAAAATTCAAGTTCGTCTATCGGGTCTGGCCAATGGAAAAAAAAAAAAAAAATTAAGGCTATGTTTATGAATCCCTATGCATTCTGCATACGGCCTCTCTCACTCTGGTGTTTTGAACATCTAATTTGTTCATGAATATTACAACGAGCACCATTTGGCTCATGAATATGAAATAGATGGAACCACAGGCTCTCCCCATAATCAACAGTCAACACACACGGTCCACCGTCAGCTCTGTAGCTCTGCGGCAGGCCGGGTTTTCTCTGGTGCATTTAACCAATCACAGCCCATCATAGCCTTAGCAGGATGTTAGTGTTGGTACACACTGTCCATGCATAATGTGTGAATGTATGGTATCACGGTATCTTGCTTTCTTCGCCAAGATATTTTAATGGGTCACAAGCTCTCCCTGTCTCCTTCTGTGTCTCTTCCCGCTCTCTCATGAAGCGAGTGTGACAGCCCTAAATCCCTCGAACACCAACTTTCTCTAACCCGGAGTGAAAATTCAATTTTTATGTTTTATTTACTGCTGTTGGATAAACAGTGTGCTTACTAGAGAAACAACATCGAAACATGGCGCGGAATCATGCACCAGCAATCTCTGGCCATCCTTGTACCCCGCCTTAAGCTGCATGGCTGTGCTCCAACGTGCCCATATGCCCCTTAGCCTAGCTGCTCCACTCTAGCTTAAATGAGTTGATACATAGTGTGCAGCCACTACACAGGAAACAGAAAACACAACTGGGGGAGGAGGACGATCCAAGAAACTGTAGTCAGAGATGTGGATCCGAGCCACCTGACCTGACCTTCTCTCGCCAAAATAGTCGATGTGAGCAGCGAGATGACGGGAGGTGAGCTCTGCAGCGTCTCTTCTGTACAAGGGGCAGCTGAAGAAGGCAAACTCAGTCGCACCCAAAGTTAAGACAAACAGGCATAAACATTCATGTATACAGATGTTGCCCTACTTGCCTGCACTTTATTTTCTGAGCTCTTTTGTCCTCTTTGCTTTCGTCTGTTTTTTGCCTTTTGTTTTACTTCTTTTTGTAAATCACTTTGTAACACTTGTTTTGAAAAGTGCTATATAAATAAAGTCTACTTAGAGGTGAAGAGATGATGGGGTGACAGTGCTGGTGGTGATGATGACAATGTTGATATTTTATGAGTGACTTGATTACTTGTATCTTACATTGCGGCCTAGGCTGATGCTGTGTTTATTTTTAGTATTTTCGTTGTGTATTTTAGTAGTTGAAGTTTTTTCAACTTGGTTGCATCCACTGGGTCACTGAAAAACATTTTTAACTCTATACAAGTTTATACAAGGACATGTCTGATTCAAGTCATACTTTCAATGAACCGAGACTTGCTAGAGATTTAATGTTGAGCAGAGATGTGATGACTGGAAAAGGCTTGAAAATGTATTATGGAAACATCCTGGCACTCATCGCTGTTGTCATGTGAAAACCTTTAAACTACAATTTTGGTGATTTTCATGTTTTAACCTTTACATGTTTCTCTATGGGATGAGACAGTTTATGGCCCTCGGGCTGATTAAACACTTTCAAAACATATTGGATAAACTCCAGTGAAATGCATGGTGGTCAATCTTGAAGCGGGATTGTTTTTCTTTTTTTTTTTAATTTACTGAAAAGTTGACATTTTTGTGATACAAGGTTTTCACCTGACAGCAGCACCATATTTCATTCTCAGTATCGGAGTATAGATCATTGTTTTGTTTTTGTCTGACCTTTTTTTGTTTGTCTCCCTTGGATAGTCTCTCGGTGGGAAAAGGTGAAGGACAGAAAATATGATTCTCTGCTCTGATTGGACCCATAGTGTGTGTGTTTCTGTATCCAGGACTGTGATGCCTCTCCATCCAATCTGACGAGAAGAGCTGCTGAGTGCAAACACTATGCAACAAGTGGTTGGTAGGTACGTCGGTTTTTTGGCTAGCATAAATACCACCTGTAACATTATAAGCTAGGCCACCTTGTCAGTCATTTTGATTGCCAAGCTGTGAATGTGTGTCATCTTTCAAAAGAGGAGTAACATTAAATAGGTATTCCCTGGCTGGATAATTAAAGTTTGAACAGCAGGTACTAGCTAGATGAAGAGCTGTAAGTGTGCAAGGTTCAGCCTCAACTGTATTTTCTCAAAGACATAATAAGAACAAGTGTAGTACTTGCCTAGCTTATAGTGTAATAAATAATTCAATGAGTAGTTTTTTCCCCGAACAGCCGAATAGCTTAAAATTCAACTTCACTTGATCCTACTATTTACCTCTCTTGATTTGGCTTGACTTGACTTTATTGGGACTTGAGTCATGACAAGTCACGGACACGGACCCCATGACTTGTGACTTACTTGTGACTACAGCAAGTGTGCCGTGGCCCCACCTCTGATTGTAGTGTGATCTTTCAGCAAAAGACAAACTACTGTTGAGACAGTAAACTGTGGTTTTTCAATGTTCCCTCATTTTCCTCAAAATATCCATCAGAACAGGATCAAATAGCATTAGCAAATAATTCAGGACAATTCAGATAATGTCAGATACGTTGCCAATCACAGAAATGTCCACAAATTCACTTTCAAACAGTCTAATTAAACTTTCTCTCAACCGTTGTTTTACCCAGGTAATGATACACATTACCCACATAAATTCATAAGTAACATCTTCAATTTAAAATCTGAAGTACTCTTGCAGCAATGGGTACTTAAGCCAAAGAGAAATTACATTTCTCTGAAAATTGAGTCGAGGTTTTTTTTTAAACATTACTATGCATACAAGACACATAAAAGCCTTTCTTTTCCCTTTTCCTTTGAATTTGAAGGGTAGACAAAATACTCTTGTGGCAAACAATGAGGCTCACCAATAATAGATTAGTGCATGGCGACAAGGGAACAAGATGTTCTAACAGTGTAGTTTCACCCCTGCAGAAAACACTGTGGTTGAACTTCTGTCACAAGAGGAAATTTGTAGCAGAGGCGATTCTGAGCCGCACACTTGTAAAGAGTCAATCTTGTCAGCCTTATATATATATCAGCCTAAAATAACACGATTCCCTTCTCGGTTTAGTAGTGTTTGAGTTGGCGCCAGTTACTGGGGTTTCATCCTTGCCAATTAAGCGAATCTAGTATATTCCAGCAACTACAATGTACACTGTGTTTGCCAAGGCAATAGTGAATTAGATATTAATTCTATTTTGCACTGAACGAGTAACTACCATTGTATCACAACTACATGTCTGTGAGTTACAATATAAACGTTCACGACTGGCTCTAAGGAATCTAAGACTTTCTCATCAAAGAGATCTAAACTAAACGAACTGGCGGGAGATATACTGTATATTAATATGTAGGGAATTAGATAATTGGGGGAAAGAGAGAGAGTGAGAGAGACAGAGACAGAGAGAGAGAGAGAGAGAGAGAGAGAGAGAGAGAGAGAGAGAGAGAGAGAGAGAAACATTCAACATGAGAGAGATAGAGACTCATCATGACAGTCATCACTTCAGCTATTATCCCTAATTCTCTAAGGGAATATCTCAGTAAGGCAGAGTAAATTTGAGGCTGATAAGCAGACAATGAGATTTGCCCGGGCTTTGTGACAAAGCCTTTCCAAGGATTTGCTTTCACCCAGGTTTGAATTTGAGGCATCTAATGGCAGAATATTTGTGGGTTTCTTTGGAGCAGGTTGGATTCTGCTGTGTAGTGTATTTAAGCTAGGGAGCTAGGCGGTGTGCAGGCTTGTCGGTGGGTGGTTTACAATATAGGTTCATGCAGCACATGTAAGCTGACTGCGGTTGTTGCAGTATAAAGATCTGATTCTCTTTCCTCCACCTTCAGTGAGTCTGTAATTATCGTGGTGACTCAAACCACACAAAGTCAAAGGGAGAGGCACAATGTCTCACCAGGACATTCTCCAGGAAATTCCTCATGGTGCTGATGTCAAAGAGACGTTCACGCTTTTGGCAGCGAGCAGAGGTTGAGGCGTGCAAGGAGATTTCACAGAGAAAGACACGAAATGATGAAATGCTGTTAAAGGTGCAATAAGTAAAGATTTTTACTGTCCCACAGCACAGAAAGATCATAATATATCTGCAGGGGTTGATAGGGTTGTTGATCAATACCAATGACTCAACGATTGCTTCGCCAGGTGGCTTTCAGAGAGTCACCTTCTGGCCCGTTCTCTGGTTTGGCCCCCCCCCTTTTAAATATTTTATCACTTAGTGGTCTGCGTTGACACTAAATTTTAAATATCTCAAACCACAAGAACAAACAAGTCAAACGTGTTTTCTTAGCACAAAAATACCATTAGTTCCATATATAACTAATGAAAAGGCTTCAGATGGAGGTCAGGTACCGTTGCCTTTCACTATTTGGCAGTTTGTTTGTTTCAAGTAATAACTGGCTTCAACAGAACCATAAATAGACAGTTTTGCCACAGTTTGCTGTAGAGCTTATTTTACCTCACTGAACTTTGACCATTACTATTTCATGCAATGCCGGTAGCGTCAGTCAAGCAATCTGTTTGGTTAAAGATGCATTCCAACCGTGGTCATAATTCCCATAAAGCAGGGATTGCTGTGCTTTATTGATTGCCATGCCAACTGTTGTGATGTCTCCTGTTTACTCCTATTGCTGTATACGACTGAGAAATCTTTTGAGATGGTGCAAATGCAGTGGAAACTGGTGTATAAAAGCCGTAATTGCCTTGAGGACATTGTTTACTGTGATTATGCATTCTTCGGCGCGGTGGGCGTTTCTCAGCTGTGCCTCATATTGTATCACCATCCTACCTATAATCACAGTAAATATTGCTCACTCAGGTGTTATTGCTGTAGTATGATTTGTGTAGGATGTTGGGAATCTATAGAGGAATTTCTGGTGCCATGTGACATTTGCAGCAGGAAACATGGTGCCCATAGCCTGAGCATACTCTTTCTATCAGTGGCTCTCACTTGAGTCGCTGGTTGCTGCTGCAGGCCACAACAGCAACATAGTAAACAACACAGATGGTGAAAAAAGACACCAACGGCTGCAGTCAAAACAGTGAATGTCTCATGATGACATTTGCGCTACGAGTTATGCTTATTGTGGGCATCAACGCTGTCACTCTACATAGCACACAGCGAGGGTTAATGAGCAGCAGTAGGTCTGCAGCCCCATGGACATATATAGCCTCTTCATACGTCACCACATTAATATTTGTTCATTTAAAAATGTAGACTTGTGAATGACACAGAGCAGGATTTGCTGAATAATCCCCTTTCTGGTGCACAAAGGCGTAACTTAAGCTGCTACACTGAATACTAAGTCTCTCCAGCCTGGCATATATTGGACTCTTTCACACCCGAGCGGTCCAACTCATTGAGATCGGCCTGTCTCTTGACTAGACACAAACACATGTTTTGCAGAGGTGGTACCTGAAAGATACAGGCCACTATCTATCAAAATGGAGTCGGCTAGAAGTAAGTCTAATCTCAGGCTACATCCCACTCGTTTATTTATGTCACACACACACACACATATACACACACATGGAAATGCACACCTTTGCTTAATTCTAGTGCATTATTTAAGATAACAAGCGTAGCATTGGCCTGGAGAGACTGCGCTGTTTTTCAATTCATCCAGACAGGACCTCAGCTATAAATTAATGCCACTCCCCACACCAACCCTCATATCACACAGAGAGGTACTGTATGCAGAAGGCCAGGACAACAATATAAATTGATGAAACAACAAAACAGTGCCCCTGTATTGTGCAGCATATCCCTCAGAAACACTGACTGCCCTATCAATCGTGAAAAGTGTATGTGAAACAAGGAAGATAGTAATTTGAAAATGAATCAGCATTTTTGCCGTTGACAGGGTGAAGTCCAAGGCTTTCAAAAATGGACATTCATCTCGCCGCAGTTCTCAGCTTCAACAAAGACTGATCTGTTTTATTTTGCCAAACATAAAACTGAGAGGAATTCTGGCTTGTAAGAAGGTTATCCAACCTCTTACTGAAAAAAAAACAATGAAGCTAGACCCACTGGGCAAAATATGTTGAATCACCATTGACTGCAACACAACATTTTACAGTGAATTTCAATGGCATCATTGCCTGACACTGAATATAATGGATTTTAAGTATTGTATCAGCCAAGGCCAGATTGCATGACATCACACTGACATCAAGTTGATGCTTGGCTGTTGCGCTGTTGAATTGTGTTGTTGTCATTTCCTAGTCTGTTTTTCTTATTGAGCTGTAACTGCAACAGTTTGGGAAATTAATTTTGGATCCTATTTTTGACTGGCAGGCCATTTCACATCTGAGCAGAAACTACTGACTGCAAAACTCGCAGTTCCTTCCACGCAGGTGTGGTCCTTAAGATTACTGAGCAATTTACATCCCATCATGCTTAGCGTTGTGTATAAAAGTGCTGGGGAGACTCAGTTTTTTGGCTACCATGACTCAAAGAAGAGATCTTTGTGACTTTTCAAGAGGGCTGACTGTTGGGGCTCATTGCAGGAGCTTCAGTGGTGAAGACTGTTCCGCTTGCTGATGTTTTGTGAGAAACAATGGCAAGGTGGCGTTGGCATGGAAATCTGTGTGAAAGGCGTCGTGACCTGGGGGAAATGGTGCACAGAAGCATACAATCCTCGACTGTGATGTCCATGCGTTGTGTCAAGATGCAAGGAAAAACAGGCAAGGAAAATGAATCAGCTCACTGCAAATGTCAATCTAAGGTGTAAGCAAGAAGCTACAACAGAACAGTCTGTCAAGAACTTCAGAGAGCAATAGTATGGTGGGACTGCAGTGCATAAATCCCTTATTACACCTAGAAATGCTGTTTGTGAATTAAGTTGTGCAAAGAACACAGGCAGTGGTGCACTGAGCAGGGGGAAAACTCGTATGGTTAGATGAGTCATCCTTCACCCTGTTCTCAACCAGTGGATGAGTACATGTGTGTCACGCAGAAAAAGAAATTTACTTGCCCCAGCGCTTATTTCCCACAGTGAGAGTTCTGTCAGAGCTGTGGTTTAGCTCCATTAGGTCCCTTAGTGGGCAGGTACATGCCAGGACATACAAAGCCATTCTACGCAATCACGTTCATCCTGTGTTGAGATATTTCTGTCCTGATGGGAGTGGAATCTTACAAGAAGACTAAGCCCCTGTCCATAGGGAACGAGTGTTCACTGAATGATTTGATGAGCATGGAAATGATGTTAACCACATCCCCCGGCCATCCCAGTCACCAGCTCTCAACCCAGCAGGGCACCTGGGAGACACTGGAGACAGCGTTTTCACCACCATCATCGAAACTTCAAACGATGGGGTTTCTTGTGGAACAAGTGTTTCACATTTCTCCAATAGAGTTCCAGGCATTTTCAGGGTCTCTGCCAAAGCCCACTGTAGCAGTTCAAGTGGCTCATGCTGGCCCAATGCCTTATTGAGACACTTTATGTTGGTGTTTCCTTTATTTTGGCAGTTACCTACATTGTATGTTACAATGCAGTACATAAGTGCTTCGATGTGAAACAGATACTGGCTTAAAAAAACAAAAACACCCTATGATCTTTCCACTATTGACAACCCTTAATTGAAATGGCTATGCAGTATTTGCAACTAATTAGATTAATTATTTAATCATCAAATTCCCAACCCAATCAAATGTGCTGGCAAAGGCTAAATTAAATGGGTAAGGTGTATGTGTGCACACAAATGTCGGGGTTCTTAAACACTCAGACTGTGCCCTTCATTTTACACCATAGGCCATAAAATCACCAGATGTGGACGTGGTGTAGCCTTGAGGACAGACGTCCAGGAGTGGCCTGTTCTCCCCTGCAATAATAGCAATTTGGGAGGTGAAGTCTGCTCAGAATGCAGCTCCTCTACGCAATCCAATCAACACGGAGGTATTTTCAGCAAGACGGCATTTTCAGCACCTCCAGTTGATGGACAGCTCCCATCCAGGAAAAAAAAAGATTTCCCCAAACAGGCTGTAATGCCAAAGCAACAACCATTACTTTGAATCCCCACCAAGGACATGGCAGTTTAAAATGCACTGCGCTTCTGGTCAACACCTCACAGACTTTGGCGGGGGAAATGACAACTTCATTTTAGCTGTAGGTGTATCACCCATGGGAGGGTTGCTGGGGTTGTGTAGACAATGCTGGGTCAACATTCAGAGGCAGAGAAGCAGAAATGTGTATGAGAAATAAGCAGATTCTGTACAATAAGGCTGAAGCTATAGATTTGGCTGTGCCATATTCCCTTTCAAACGCGTCCTTCCTGCCTCCCCACCTGGCCAATCCGGTGCTCTTTTTGCTGCAAACGTGTATGCTGAGAATACCTGAACTGAATTTGAATTACCATATGACGTAGGCCTTTTCTAGCACTAATGTCCTACTGGCAACAGGGACTACCACAGACAGAGCCATACAGTATCCACCAAGCCCTCAAACACACAATTTGTTGCACCAACTAGCAACCCCCCTCCCCCCTTCTCTCCTCTTCTCTCATCTATCTTTATCTCTGTCTATCTATCTCTCCCCCTTCTCTATCTCTCTCTCTCACACGAAAGAGGATGCGACAGCTATTATATCCTACAAGAATACAAAAAAACAAAAAAATGTACAGCAATAAAAGTATCTTTCTATACGTTGAAGTCTATGAAGCAACCTGGAATCATGGGTTAAATGACGATGGAGAAACCATGCAGGCTGTCGGTCTGAATGAGAATACACAACAAAATTGTGAACAAAATAGCATGCCGGATGGGCTGAATTGGACGGAATGCTTCAGAATACTTACGCATTTTCTCGAATAAATGAAACTGAGATTGAGACCAGTGCAGGAAAATTCACCAGGGCCCCGGTCCCCGTTTTCAAGACTTGCAGTATGACCGAGGCGCAAATCTCCATGTGAAAAGGCTCGGAGGCTGCAGCAGTCCGCGTCTTTTCGCTCACACGCGCAAGTCAGACGAAGCTTGCATGCGTAAAAAATGGCAAACATTCAGAAAGAGTTGCGTGGATTTGCGATGCAGCCACCATTCCCCTGGATGATATGAGCGCCGATGAAAGCCCTCGGAGTACCACCAGCAGTAGCCTCTGGACCTGATATTCCTCTGCGCTGGGGGGGAATCCTGCAGAGTTTCTGAAGGGGATCAAGTCTATAGGCTTTGCTTTTTTTTTTAAAAAAACCCTTTGCAGTCCTAAATTGACTCCCACCGGTGGATTCCTCTTCGAAAAAAATCGCAGAATAGGATGCGACCAAAAAAAAAAAAAAAAAGAACCTAAATAGAATTAATTGTTTTTAT
>OMOV01015446.1:0-11276 GCA_900312565.1 Beryx splendens
ATCATCGATGTGATGAGTTTGGTTATATTTTCCTCTCGGACTGAATCACAGCGGCGGCTTGTGGTGGCGAACGCTGTCATACAGGCCGCTGCGAACCCGAACTCCCTGCCTCCCTGTTCCTTTATGCTTTAATAGCATGTTGACGCAGAGTACTAGTGGGGCTATGACAGCTTCATTCTGCTTGGCATATTTTGCACTCTACTCGGTGTCCTTCTATTTCAATAAAATACTTCCACACCTCGCTGCGCTTAGTTTTAGTAGCCATAGTTAGTGTTGTTGATCTTGTTTGAGAATTGAGACACGTCAGTTGGGCGCAAATTTAACATTATCGCGCGAACGCACAGCCGATCAAAAGGCTGTGCAGTCGCGCACATCACTTGCATCAAATGTTGTTTTTAAAACTTCATTGTTTTCGTTTTCGATTTCCTCATTAACCCTCGAGTTCCCTCATAACGGCGAGTAATTGAGGAATGGATTACTCGCGCCCGTCCCTAGTAGCTACCGATCAACAGATAAATCATATAATGTGTTACACCTAACCTTTGTTTTATCAGATGAGGTGGATGAGATCGAAGTGTATGGTAGTGAGGCCCAGTCAGGCACTCAGCTGGCCACCTATTCCTTTGAGGTACAAAAACCAACCAGCTTTATTGGTTATCATTTATGTAAGTATCTACTCTAGGTTTATGAAGTGTGATATAAGGTCTTCGCCGGGCTTTCTTACAGGTGTGCGATAGCATACTGAACATCGGACCTTGTGCCAGTGCCTCCATGGGTGAGCCTGCCTTCTTGTCTGAAGAGGTACAGTAACTTAAAACTCATTCTGGTGTCTTTGTAGAGCATGGTTGTATTGAATATGATCTAGTTATGGATTTTTGTCCCAAAGATGAAACGTGGTGTGGGACTAGGAATTGGTCTCCATCGGTTTGTTTGTTTGGTCGTCCGTCCATCATGTGATATCTCAGACAAAGCTGACCGGATGTTGATGAAACTTGGGGGAATGATGCGTCTCACCACTACGTTCCGACATGTTCAGAATTACACTGATTAGCCCAAGAGGGGGCGCTACACTTACAGGGGGAAATGAAAAATTCAAATAACGCGCCGTATCTCCCACACTGCATGTTGGAATGACATGAAATTTGGTGCCCATATCCAACTATCTTTTCTCTGCAAATATTGGATTTTACAATATAGTAAACATTTTTCATGCACTTATTGGCCCAAGGGGTGACTACATCATCTGTACAATCAGCCAATATGGGTCACCACAAATAAGAGAGAATTAAAAGAGAAGACTAGCATGCAAAAGAAATGGAACTTGAAACTTTGACCTTTTTTTGTATAAAATCTGTTTACGGCTGTCTTGTGTCCTTTGCCAGTGCCACCATCTAATCCTTTCAGCTTTGGCATCTTTCCTCAAGACTTTATATCCCGAGGGCGCGGCGCTTGAGCAGAGATGAAATTACCATCTCAGGAATTGTCTTTTGAAGTTGTTGACTTTTGCCTCACCCACAGTTCCAGGGCAGCACCGAGCCTGACCTGGAGGTTGTGGTATGTTCTGGGTTTGGCAAAAACGGTGCACTGTCTGTGCTTCAGGTAAAGCCACACACTGAGCTCCTTTGTTTTTTACACATTTGAACATGGATATGTTTATGTATAATTATTGCCGCACTGTCATAAAACCTGTAGTCGTGAGGAACGTCTGCCACAGGTCCAGTGATGGTGCTACAGTGAAGTCTGGGTTTACCAGGGCTGCCTCAGAGATCAATGGAGTAGCCTGTAAACACCCCAGACACAGGCCGGCAAGCTTTATTCTTACATGCATAGAAGGAAATATATACGTGTGTGATTCTGTCATTCAGTATTTTCTCTCTCTCTGACGTTTTCCTTGCTTGCTTTGATTTGTTTCCTCTCCGTTGTACCACCAGAGAAGCATCCGACCCCAAGTAGTCACCACATTTGAGTTGCCAGGTTGCCATGACATGTGGACAGTCATCTCAAATGAGGTCAAAGAAGACAAAAAAGTACGTGTATTTCTCCTTTTTTACTGTATTTCTCAGTATTTGCGTGATGGACAAATGTTTCCCCCCAATTAGACATTTCTTTACGGATGCTTTGTTTCCCAGGCTGCAAAAAAAGGCGAGTCTGAGGACGGGGCGGAGGCGGAGGCCGCTGAGGACGGTGAAGAGGAAGATAAGGGGAAGGAGGACAAGGAGGAAGAGGACGAGGAGAAGGCAGAGCCTTCCCTGGAGGATGATAAAAAGAAGCATGGCTTCCTCATTCTGAGCAGAGAGGACTCGACCATGGTAGGAACACGCACACACAGCTTAGCTCTTGAAATTGTGATTTGTTTAGATAAGAATATATGTTATATCATTACTATTTAAATAAAGTATTATGTGGTCAAATGTGTGCATTCATGGGGTATTGTTACAGTGGTTTTGAACATGACTCAGATCTGAGGATGGGAGCTATCCATTATGTAATCAGGATTTTACGTAATATAATGATGAGTTGTGTGTTTTCCTGTAGATCCTTCAGACAGGACAGGAGATCATGGAGCTGGACACCAGCGGCTTCGCCACCCAGGGGCCCACTGTGTTCGCTGGAAACATCGGGGACAACAAGTACATCATCCAGGTCTCGCCCATGGGCATACGGCTGCTGGAAGGAGGTAAACATGAAACCTCCGTGATCCCCATGGGCAAATTAAGCCGTTGCAGTTACAATATGAAAATATACAAAAAATGTAAATGATTAAAATGTCATCCCATATGCAATATATAACAAATGAGAACAGATATAAATGTGAAGGAAAAAGAGATGTGAAGTTACAGCCTATATACAGGATTCGAGGAGTGATTCGAAAAACAGTGGACACCTTCCAATCGATCCAATCCACATACTCAGCCATTCCATGGTTTAAGGATCTATCGTATCTTTTATTGAAGGAATAATCCTGTTCTTTCCGTCACCCATTTCACCTGCATGTACTCTCTCACCAACCCTGCTCTCAGTGACACAGCTGCACTTCATCCCGGTGGACCTGGGCTCTCCCATAGTGCAGTGCTCCGTGGCCGACCCCTTCGTGGTCATCATGACCGCAGAGGGAGTGGTCACCATGTTTGTGCTGAAGAGTGACTCGTACATGGGGAAGACACACCGGCTGGCCCTGCAGAAACCACAGATCCCCACCGTGAGTGAATCATACCCATCAGTGCTGATAGAGGGCCTTCAGTTGATGTAACACGCCCTCTGGTGGCCATGTTGGAGGTCCTCAGCTCTTGGGCAGCAGTGGCTCCATAGAGCTGATTGCACATCTAAACGTACGACTTGGCTGTCTCAGCAGTAAATAGACATGATTAGTTTCTGTGTTGGCTGGAGACTTCATTTCTCCACTGATTGATTTTGTGTTTCGACCTAATCATCAAAGTCTTGTTAACGCATCTGATTTGGACAAAAGCTAACGTCACGTGGCTAGTAGTTGCATGTTAACGTCAACTTTAGTTGTTTTACTAAGTTAGCTTGCTGGCTAATTAGCTGCTAACAAAGCCAACAACAGTCTAAATGACCTGAGTACGTTTCCAACCTTTACAAGGTACAAGTCAGTGTTTTGGAGTTCAGACTAGGACCAAGGGCAAGACAGTTTACTGTGTCATAGTAAACAAATCTGTGTTATCAGACTATTCACTTACTGTATGGATCCACGTCCACAACGTCACATCTTTTTCACATTTCCCTGGTTGATACATATCTAAACACTATTTGCACTCAGCTAATTCTTATTGGACCTCCATGCTAGTGCCAGCTGTGGTTGCTTGGAGATTTGTGACGCAAACGCAAAGCCTCATTATGTGGGGGTGTTTCTGTACAACCAGATTGGCACGAATCACTCAAGTAGCTTGTAACGGTAACTGACACTAACCTCGCCAGGACTGCCTCTCTTCCCACAGCAATCACGCGTGATCACGCTGTGTGCGTTCCGAGATGTGAGCGGGATGTTCACCACAGAAAACAAAGTGAGCTGCTCAGTCAAAGAGGACACCATAGCCAGGAGCCAGTCTGAGACCGAGACAATCATCCAGGACCTCAGGTAGGAATGTATAGCGCCCCCATACTGAATGTACCAGCTGCCCCAACTGCTGTCTCCAACCCTGAAGCTCACAGTGAATGGATTGATGTGGAATGTGTGTGTGTGTGTGTTTGTTTCTGTAGTAACACAGTGGACGATGAGGAGGAAATGCTGTATGGAGACTCCGGTGCGATGCTTACAAAGGACGATGGCACTCGCTATTCAGCACCGATGGCCTACGGAAGTGAGGGAGGCTCGAGCAAAACAGACCCCACCCACTGGTGCATGATAGTGAGGGAAAACGGCGTGATGGAGGTATGGCTTATGTACCGCACCGTAAGGATATTAATATACGTTACACATCAGTGGCAAGAGCAAACGGTGTTCTGAATTGTTGCTGAATTCACTCACTCTTTTCTTGCAGATTTACCAGCTCCCAGACTGGCGACTGGTGTTCCTGGTGAAGAACTTCCCCGTTGGCCAGAGAGTGCTGGTTGACAGCTCCTCCGGCCAATCAGCAACACAGGGGGAGGGTAAAAAAGAGGAAGTGACGCGACAGGGAGAGATCCCACTGGTCAAAGAGGTGTCTTTGGTTTCACTTGGCTACAATCACAGCAGACCGTACCTGCTGGTGAGTTTTTAAGTTGAGACTGAGACGTTTCATTGTTGACCAAGACGCTTGTCTTGGTCAACAGTGAAACAGTGAAATCTGTTGTGATTGGTGGGAAAACAAGCATATTCTTCTATAACGATGAAGGTGACATACATTGTATTACTCAGTTTCAGGTTGATGTGTGGTAGCGTGCGCCAGCAAAGTTTGAAACACAAGCAGATCGCTTAAAACGTGGCGTCTGATTAGTAGCTGGAGAACATACAAGGAGACACGTGCAGCACCACATGTGTTACGTGGGTTTAGAAATGTGAAAACTTGGATCCCTTAATTTGACACCAGCAAGCTAATGCACTGAACATGTCAAATCAAATGTCTGTGTAAACCTTAAAACGGCAGAACTCAGCACGCACCCTGTTTAAGCTCAGTAAACATTTGGATGAGTAAAATTCAGTGTAACGGCATCAGAAGGGGGAATGTCACTCCGTGTGATTTAATGAAAACAGGATATGACAAAGTGTTTTCTCACTTTCCAGGTCCATGTGGAGCAAGAGCTTCTTATCTACGAAGCTTTCCCCTACGATCAGCAGCAGGCTCAAAGCAACTTGAAAGTGCGCTTCAAGAAAGTAAGAGCTCAGGCGTAAATAAACATCGGCCAACTCAGGTCAACAGTTTTGGGTAAAGTGAATATTTAAAATGCCTGTACCCTGGTGTGCGCAGATGCCGCACAACATTAACTTCAGAGAGAAGAAACCCAAGCTCAAGAAGGACAAGAAGGCGGAGGGCGGTGCCGTCGACGAGAGTCCAGCGCTGAAAAGCCGGGTGGCCAGGTTCAGATACTTCGAGGACATCTCCGGATACTCGGGGGTAAAGCGGCAGCGTCCACCGTCTCAAGCGATCCGACATCCCTCTCGTGTATTCTTTGATAACCCAAGTCACTTTCCCGCCATTCCTTGTCGCCCCAGGTTTTCATCTGTGGACCGTCTCCTCACTGGATGCTGGTCACCTCTCGGGGAGCCATGAGGCTTCACCCCATGATCATCGACGGCTCCATCGAGTCTTTCTCCCCGTTCCATAACATCAACTGCCCCAAAGGTTTCCTCTACTTCAACAAGCAGGTACAAACCATGGACTCGTTCTTACTCCGGTGATGCTACTGATTGTTAATGCAGGTGTTTGTACGCCACCCGACTTCAGAAGACTCTCCTCTCTGGCAGCTCTTGATAACAGAATCATTTTCCAGTCGCTCTACTCTGAGCCAACAGAATATAACTTACTGGTTCTGAATGAAATAAAATGTAAATGTAATGTACTAACATTGTCCTCCAAAAGGGTATAATGAATATGATGCACTTTGTTTACATATATATTGTATAAATGATCAGTACACTGGTTGTCTTGTTTTTATTTTCATTCATGTTAGTTTTCTGTTGTTTTCTAGGTTTCCTTTCACCTAGTTTTCAGTTATTTGAAGTGTATCCAAGCCTTGCCCTCTGAGTATTGGTGTATTAAACCTTGTGTCTGTGTTTGTGTCCTCCCCACAGGGAGAGCTGAGGATCAGCGTCCTGCCCACCTATCTGTCCTACGATGCCCCCTGGCCAGTGAGGAAAATCCCACTGCGGTGCACCGTGCACTACGTCTCCTACCATGTCGAATCCAAGGCAAGGGCCCCTCTGACTCAACCCACACAGCACCAGAGGCAGCGAGGCAGCTAGCTGACACACACTGAAGTCGAAACGCATTCCCAGGACTCGCACACCTACATTTGCCTCACTTAGACTGAGGTGTATCAGCGCTTTTCATGTGGTGGTGATGCAAAACCAAAGCGTATTGACCGGAGCGCTCTCAGACTCGGAGATGAAAGCGCTCGGCGGCCCCCGGAGTTTTCTGACGGGGAGAGAAAAAATCAATGAGAATAACTTTTCTCTTTTCTCTTCCTCTTTTAATCTGAGCTTCTTCTGTGTGATTTTGTGTTTCCCCTCTCAGGTGTATGCCGTGTGCACCAGTGTGAAAGAGCTGTGCACTCGCATCCCCAGGATGACCGGCGAGGAGAAGGAGTTTGAGATCATAGACAGAGGTCCGACGCGAGCCTCGTTTCATATTTACCCTCGCTTAAACATTCAGACATTTTATGTTTCACCGTCTTTCCAAATGTGTGATGTCAGATTCTGTGTCGCTGATGTTATTTGATGTTCTCAAAAGGCTAATGATTTTTTTCGTAATGCGGTAATAAGTGTTGGCTTTCGCCGTGTCGTCCTGCAGATGAACGTTACATCAACCCGCAGCAGGAGAAGTTCTCCATCCAGCTCATCTCTCCTGTCAGCTGGGAGGCCATCCCCAACACACGGTACTAGAGCTCTAGCCTGTTCTCCACACAGTAAAGAAGATAGTCAGATGCACTTTTCAAAAACAAAGAGATCGTCTTGTTTTAATAGAACAGTAGCGACTTTTAAAAAAAAAGAAGTCCGCTTCACACAAGCTTAGTCAGAGCGTGTTCGTATTCGGGTTTTTTGCAAACAGTACTTATGGCCAACTCTCCAGAAACAATCCAGAACACAACTGACACAATTACTACTAACTTTCCTACTGCTCCTTTCTCTGTTTACATTCTGGTGGTTGTTGTTATAGTGAAGAGATGGCTGCCTGTGTGCTGTGAAACCCCACCTGGTCTTTGGTGGGATTGGTTGGCTCACAAATTCTATACAGTCCCACATCACATTCGCATAAAATGTATTTGTGTGCCTAATTCATTATTAGTTTATTTGAGAGTGATCCCAGCTCTCTGGCTCCCTATCAGCTGCCTTCATTTCTTCTGTGGAGAATAGAGTGATGTTAGGCTACTTGCCTGGCTATTTAATGTTAGCAACTGAACCGTAAATATACTAAACATAACGTTTAGTATATTTCATGCATACAAGCACTGCTTATACAACAATGTGCTGAATTATAAAATGCCAAAATGAAGAATATTTAATGATTTTCTAAAATAATTTTAATTACACTGATGAATTTTGACAGCATACATACAGGTATAGTGAAGTGTCACCCTGACTGCCCAGATCTCTCCTCTCGAACAGCACAGTGTCGTGGTAAAAAGAGATGCTTTACTTTATCGGGACCCTTTCCTGTCTTCATAAGGATCGACCTGGAGGAGTGGGAGCACGTGACCTGTATGAAGACGGTGGCCCTGAAGAGTCAGGAGACGGTGTCGGGGCTGAAGGGTTACGTGGCGGCCGGGACCTGCCTGATGCAGGGCGAGGAGGTCACCTGTAGGGGCCGGGTGAGGACCAGTGCACCCACCAGTGCATCACACTGACATTTTGTGACAACTGTGGCTTCCTCAGCGCGCTTTTTTCTCCTTGACAAAAATCTGAAAGAGCTATATTTTGAGAGGCCTGTAGTTGTCTTAAAGTTCATTCTAGCTGACTTTAAAATGGTCTTAAAAAGCCTTAAATTGAACTCGCTGACACCCTGCTAACAGCAGGGTGTCATATCAAACTGTCCTCCTTGAGCAAGACGCTGAGTAGTTTATTTGTACAGCCCGTCATCACGGTTAGTCTCAAAGGGCTTCATAGGGCCACATTATGAAAACATTAAACGGAAATGACACGTCCCAACCATAGACCTTCAATGAGAACAACGAAAACCTCCGTCAGGGTTATAACCTTTTCTCGTTTCACTAAAACGATGATAGCCCCGTTTTTGCTTCAGTCGTTCTCTGACCGTTTCATATGTTTGTTTTGTTCAGATTCTGATCCTGGATGTGATTGAAGTGGTGCCAGAACCGGGCCAGCCCCTCACCAAGAACAAGTTCAAAGTCCTTTATGAGAAGGAACAGAAGGGGCCGGTCACTGCTCTGTGCCACTGCAGCGGATACCTGGTCTCCGCCATCGGGCAGAAGGTCTCAGACACGCTCGTCACTTGTTCAGTACATCTCACGTGACAATTGTGGGGATTTACTTAGCTATGTTAATCTACAGCGGCTATAAATCCATTGACATTTTGACATTTGATTCCAGTCCCCAGAACTATCATTCTCTACTTCTACTACGGAAGTCAATGAAGAAATTTGACGGAAAAAAACATTGAAAAGTGCACCCTCTGCACTTCCATGTATAGTGATTGAAGGATGATACTTGATAGTATACTTTAACTTTAATTTCCACTTGACATTGATAGAAAGATTTTAGATCAAAAACACCTAACAAATATATTTAGAACTAATTTTGTACCCCAGAGAAATTGGAGGGAGGTGAAAACTTAATAGACACTATATGTATGTAATCAACTAAACACAACTCTTGCTGCGGTTTCGTTTTCTTGCCCGCACCCTTCCATCTCTGCCACCCTGGACGCTTCTGCAGATCTTCCTGTGGAGCCTGAAGGACAACGACCTGACCGGCATGGCCTTCATCGACACGCAGCTCTACATCCACCAGATGTACAGCATCAAGAATTTCATCTTGGCTGCTGACCTCATGAAGAGCATCTCGCTGCTCCGCTACCAGGAGGAGAGCAAGACCCTGTCGCTCGTCAGCAGGGTGCGTCTCTAACGACACTGTCCTCCTGCTAGCTATAGCCGTGTGAGACTCGAGACTAAGACATAAATACACGTGGATGGAAAGCCAGCTGTTGAGAGTAAGCGTCCATGAAAAGAAGACACTCCCGTAGGTTTGGGGTAAAATATTTCATACGTGCCCTCATAAGCAAGCTCTCTCAATAGTTGGAGGGATTTCCGTTTCCCCCTCAGAGTTGGGGCCGGGGGAGCTTTCAGACGGCCAGGCTGAAGTTATTGTATTCAAGCGACAAGGGAGGTTAAGTATTGCCTGTGGGCTGCGGTACATGCAGTTTAGTGTTTATTAATTCAGCTGTACAACCCAGCTAAGTATTCATGGTGAAAACTCTCACTTTGTTTTCATCTGTGGCTCCTGCGGGAATTAGGATTTAGTGGAGTTTATCTTCAAGCGAGCAGCACTGGCAGCTGGAGATAATTTTCTGACTGTGGTTGTCTTTATTCCAATACCCATAACTCTCCAAATCTCATGGGATTCCTGTTTTTTCTCCTCCTCGTTTTGGGAGCGCAGGATGCAAAGCCGTTGGAGGTTTACAGCATCGAATTCATGGTGGATAACAACCAGCTTGGATTCTTAGGTAATGTGAATAACGTCCCTTGGAAGAAATAATGACAGAGTGATTAACGTTTTCCTGTTCTCATTAACGTTTCCCCTCCTTTTAGTGTCAGATCGAGACCAGAATCTGTCCGTCTACATGTATTTACCTGAAGGTGAGTAGAGAAGCCGAGTATTTTTGGAACGACCTCTACAGATACACGTAACAGGTGACACGTAATCCTGTATGTGGTTTTACCGTTGCAGCCAAAGAGAGCTTTGGCGGCATGCGCCTGCTGAGGCGAGCCGATTTCAACGCCGGAGCGCACATTAACACCTTCTGGAGGATGCCCTGCAGAGGAGCCCTGGACACTGCCAGCAAGAAGTCTCTGACCTGGGACAACAAGCACATCACGTGGTTCGGTAGGTAGCCCGGAGGCCAAGCTGTCTCCCATTTGTTATCGGTGACGACCTAGATTATCCTGTCGACCGATGAGCCGCACAGAAGCTGACATTTGCTATATTTCCGTCCAATTCTCAAGTAAATTTTAAGTGCGCTTCTGTTGCAAAACCTACATGTGAATCAGGTGCGTTTCCATCAAGTGGGTTAAAGGAAATAAATGGGCGTGCTGAATGGGTGTGGGTGTGGGGGGACGCGTCCACCAGAAAAATCTTAAAAAAGTCTTAAGAATTGATTGAGCAAGTTATTGTTCTTTCATGTCAGCGAATGGACATATTTCACGCCGTTGTGGTTCTCTGTAGTGTCCCTGGGTCAAACAACAGCCCCTCTCTGATGCTGTGGGACGTTTGGTGTGTTAATGTGAACTAAACCTCGTCTCCTCTCCCTGCTCCCACAGCCACACTGGACGGAGGGGTTGGGCTGCTCCTACCCATGCAGGAGAAGACCTACCGCCGACTGCTGATGTTGCAGAACGCTCTCACCACCATGCTGCCTCATCACGCCGGCTTGAACCCCAAGGCCTTCAGGTTCGGATCTGCTTATGTTGGGTTCATCTCTGGCCCGAGGAACCGAAATGGATCAGTGCTTTCGTACAGAGCTTTACACACGTTGGTGGTCACTGTTCCACAGTTGACACATTTGTATCTTGCGTCCAGAATGCTGCACAGCGACAGACGAACCCTGCAGAACGCTGTGCGGAACATCCTGGATGGAGAACTCCTCAACAAGTACCTGTACCTGAGCACCATGGAGCGCAGCGAGCTGGCCAAGAAGATTGGTACCACTCAGGACATTGTGAGTACACGGACGGAGCCGAGCGTGCAGCGAAGTTAGTCCTTCTGATTTTCTTTTCATTCTCGTGTTCTGTTTTCCTCTCCAGATCCTGGATGACCTTCTGGAGATCGACAGAGTAACGGCTCATTTCTGAGCGCCACATTCCCACGTCCTCATCGTCCACTGAATGCTGTTTTATATTGAATTGGGGGAGGGGGGGGGGGGGTTTGTTATGGCCATTGTCTTGGA
>OMOV01015447.1:5560-18877 GCA_900312565.1 Beryx splendens
ACAAAAAACAAAAAAAAAAGAAAAAACAAAAATTTATGAGCAAGGGGAGCACCCAAAATGTCTTTTGGTTGGTGGGGGGGGGAAACGAGGGGGTGCCGCGGGGGTTCCCCCCCCCCCCCCCCCACACACACACACACACACACACACACCCCCTCTCTCCCCCTCACTCTCTCTGTCTCTCTCCCTCTCTCTCTCTCCTTCGCTCTCTCTCTTCCTCTCTCTCTGTCTCTCTCTCTCCGTCTCTCTCTCTCTCTCTCACACGCAAAAATCACGCTCCGGCCTCACAGAGCACGCGGTCTCGGTGTTTCATTGGAAATTAACACACACTCCTAATCAATCCTGGCTATCGCAGGACGGTGTCGCCCACTGCTGGTTAGACAGTCAACAGGTGATTTGTCCATTGATGCAATTCTGTAACCAATACCTATAATTTACATGAGTGCGATAGTATTTTCTATGATGTACACTATGACATCTACCTCACAGAACATGCTTTCTAGCAGCATTCGGATATTCTTAGGGATATAAAATCATTATTTCTGCTGAAGAACCCCCTTCCCGTACATTGGTACACTGCTAAGATATCAAGCAACTCCTTAATTCCTAACGTATGAGCTAATCATCCTCTTTAACTTCACTGCTTTCATTATGGGTTTCTCTAATGGCCACATCAGCCTGGGGACCAGCCTGAGCTGGAGACACCACAGCTTAGGCTTGTTGTGCACTGAGGCTAATACAGTATAGGCCTACTAGTCAGTGTGTGTGCGTGTGTGTGTGTTCTGGTGCTGTTAAATCTCTCTTATCCCTCCAATCCCATCCAACATCTACACCTACTATCCTGCCATCATTTCTTATACTCAGCTCTGTTCTGGCTGTAGTTGTGTGTTTGGACTTGTTTATACACCGTTCCAACTCGTGTGTACAGCTGTTTGTTTTTGTTTTCCTTTGGGTGCTCCTGGAGCCCCAGCTGATTCACACCAAAAAAGAAAAAGAACTAGAGACGACAATATTTTTATTGTGTAAAAATGTGCATAACAACTTAGGTCTTCTCTTCTTCTATCCTGACAGACAGATCAATATCAAAACCTCAGCAACTATATAATCGCAGTTCATTATGTGATGTGTTTAATGGCGTGTCCACCACTTACAACAAGAGCATCGCTGTAGCAAGATCTACTCTAAAGCTATTGGTGGTACACGTTGACAAAGATATTAAAATATATTTTTTAAAAATTAAAAAAAATAAACCAAAAAAACACACCGACTCTGAAATTCATCAGCCAAACCCACTGGTTGTGTTACCATTTACAGGATTGACATCATCAGAAGCTTTAAAGTCCACACTGCCGACAGTCGCCCCTCGCTAGGATGATTTAAGACTGACAGAAATCAGGTTTGGTTCTTAATAAGGCAACAGCACAAAAATGATTTTATGATTAATGATTACAGTTACTGCAGCAAATCAAACAGCACAGCAGTCAAACTGTACTATTAACGCAAAATAACCAACAGCAGGCTGGAGGGCGGGGCAAAGGAAAGAAAAGAACCTCTCTCTCAGTAACGGTGAAGGCTTAGTGAGGATTTGGCAGCTTCGTTCAGTAGGTCAGTGTGTGTGGTTCAGGATGTCAAAGGGTTAAAGGTCAGCGGGTCAGAGTTCAGCGGTCACACAGACCTCTGGTGGCTCCGACCTCCTTTAACCTCATCCGCCAGATGACGGGCCTCTCCTGCCCGGCCTCCAGGAGCAGGACCCTCCTCCGTCTCCTGCCAGGGGGTTGTAGCCTGCAAACACACACACACACAGGGAAGTATGAAGGGTGACGGTCACATATTTCATTTCACAACCAAATAAAGAAACAACGCTGACAAAACAGTTTCTGACTGAACACATAATGGACGTTCTCAAACTGGAGGATACAGAACAAGAAAAAGGACACCAGGAAAAAAGTTTGGGGACATGGTGTTCAATTAGATTAGCTGCTCTGCATAGCATTTTACCATCAATAAACCATAACCACATTCATTTAGAGACATGAGCATAATTCCCGCCGGCCTCTGCACAGCAGCACAGATTGTGTGCCACTGGGTCAGATTGGCGACATCTGCTAGTTTGCTTTACAGCAGAAAACAGGAAGAGGGCGCTGTTCCTCCAGCACAAACCCTCCTCCTCCTCCTCACCCTGACCTGAACACCGCTGCTGTCCCAACACACACATCCATCACACGGTTTTCCTCAGGAAGTGAAGTGTTGATGGAGAGAGACGGAGAGTCCAGAGACGCGAGGCGTATCGATGATTTCATTTTAAACTATTCCAAGTACTTTCAATGAAATCCGCTCGTTGTCAAAAGCTTTTAAGGCAAATCCTCAAACTTTCAAGGATCTTCAAACCCGCAGGAATACTGTTATGATGCAGTTTGAGTTTCTCTTTTCTCTGTCTGTGCAGCCGTGGTGGCTGTCACTGCTCACGCTAACTACCCAGTTCCTCTTCTGTTGGTTCCAAACAAACTGGAAACATAAAGTCCTCTTTTCCAGAGGACCTTTCCCCGGAAAGAGCTGCCAGACACCAGGTGTTTAGAACAGCCAATGGAAAAGCTTTCATGAGCTGGATATAGCTTTGAATCACGATTGTGTTATATCAGTCAGAGATGGAGAGGAGCAACGCGGCTATTCCTTTCTAAAGAAAATGTCGTGGATTATTACTTTAAACATCAAAACAGTTTAAAACAATAAAGCAAAGGCCAATAAGCTGACTGAGTGTTCTGATAAAGGTTTTGTCTTTTCGTAAAGAGAAACTAAGTAAGTACATACCAGCATCGCGTAGCGACTTCTTGGCCGTCTTTGGTTTCAGCGCGGTGGAGGATGAGCTCGCCTCTTCAGTCTGCAGCGTTACAGCGACATTCAGTCAGTCATCAGACCAAAGCCGCTTTGGTAAAAGACGGCGTTACATTTTTACATGATTCCAGTAATGCTCAGTTTGACTTCTTACCCGAGGAAGCTTCGCATTTCCTTTGTAACTCTTCCCTTCTTGCATACTGTCCCACATCTCGATTTTCTGCCTCCTCTTCTCCTCCTCCTGCTGCTCAGGACACACACACACACATTTCCAGGTCAGTAGGGCTGTAGCCAGCCAAAGACAATCTTGGTCGACTGAAATTTACCTACTCTTCAACCAATCGAGTGGTCGATGGAGAAAAAACATCTGCACATTATCTCTACATTAGCTAACTCGACCACAGTCGACCTGGTAGCCTAGATTAATTATAAATAAACATAAGAAGCTATTTGCAGCATATGAAATTATTTTTAACCTAATTATTTTATACTGAAATGATAACAGACTCTGAGCCGACCAGCGTGCACCTGCCCATATTCATATGATTTCCGAAAAATAGAACTAGGGGAGCTCCGGTACGAACATTTATACTTTTCCCAGTTATTGTATAATAATATAATAATAAATAATTATATAATATAATATATATATATATATATATATATAATATAATATATTGTATAATTAGTATTACTAGTGTAAATTTGTATAGTTGTTTTTTACATTTCATAGTTTTTATAGCTTTTCTTAAATTATACAGTTTTAACTGCACTGAATCTGAGAGCTGCTACCTCAATTTCGTTGTACTTGTGCAATGACAATAAAGAGATTCGTATTCGTATCTTATTCGTATTCACTCCAGTATGGTGAGAGGAATAAATACCATATGAAATAAGAAACAACACGCATGTGTCTCCTTTCAGATTCAACTTTCCGTATGTTTCTGAGTAAAATGATCTGGACACAGACGGAGAAACAACTTGCGCTGTGTTACTGTCGTACCTCCCGTGTGGGACTAAAGTAACACAGCTGCCAATAATGCTGTCAGAAAGCGTGTAAGATGGTTGTGAAAATATATTGTAGCGCTGTGGCGTGGCCAGTAGTCAGAAAGAAGGAGAGTGAGACAGTAAGTCCTTTGCTAGCTCAAGCGAGCTCAGATTGATTCCCTGCCGCAGCGAACAGTCTGCCCGGAGTCAGCCAGACTAGCCTGTTGTTCTCAGAAGGTAAGCTAACAATTTAGCAACTTTAGTAACATTAACCATAGCAGCTCAGGAGAAAAACAATACCACACACTCTTCTTTCCTCGTCTCCACCTTCCTACCTGGGCCAGTTACCCCCACGGTGAACACGTCCCGCCAATGAAATCCGCCGACAACACATGAACACGTAACATTTTGAACTTAGACCCTTCCTTTCTCTTATAAATCCCCGCGCCAGCTTCGATGTCCGTAACCCAGCGTTACAACCTCACTGTTACTTTCGTCCCTCCGCTGCTCTCCATTCAGCCTGGACAGCCTGCTAACTGTGGTAGCCGGTTAGCCTTCCTTCATCACGTCACTTCTGCTCCTGTGCGCTTCGAGAAAAGGTCTGTGTTACTTTCGCGGCGCGATAATTTTGTACCGGAGCGCTTTTCTTCTAACACGCGAACACAAGAGCATATCGACCAACCAGCCGACCAGAAGGTCTCTACAGAAGCCCTACAGTTCAGATGTGACATCAGTGACAGCCGATCATCTTCCTGATAAGAGCCAAAATTTGTGTTGCTCAAATTCACCTGTTTCTGCTTTTCTCTGAACTCCGCTGCTTTGGCATCAAACTCCTCCTGCATCCTCCTCCTCGCTGCTTCCAGGGCTTCTTGTCTTCTGACCACGGACGTTGGATCTAAGCAGGAAATGGCAGCAGGTTGTCGTCAGTATCCATTTCATGACACTGGATATGCAGTTTTATACCGGTCAAGTCTACGCAACTAAGCAGTGACTCTGGGTGTGGTTCCTTTGTGACACTGACATACTTATCTCTCAGCAGATCATGATCAAACTAATGTTACAGGGAGTTCCCACTACTCCATTCAATACCTAAGGGTGTTGATTCACTGAACCCTTAACTATGGCAAAGGACCTGCACCTAACTCATAATATTCTGTTACATCACCACACGGCCATCTTGGTAGGAAAACAACAGGTGATTGTAATAAATTAACCGCTGATTACGATCAAATGACAACCAGCCAATGAGCTGTGTGTGTTGTAAAGCGCCATATTGGCAGGAAATGCATGTGACATATGCAGAAAACTCATGGAGCGATGGCTGATGACTGACAAGACATTACTATTTGGTCAAATGTGATAAATTATTAGATGAAGGTCACTAAATTAGCTTAGAGCAACTTTAGTCCTAAGCCACAATGCATTCATTTTGTTAGTTTTTATTTGACATGAATATATTATATTCTCTATTCTCTACGCTTGACCATGGGCATTTCCTTGTTGGTGACATCAGAATTCAGGAAGTCAGAGGAAACAGGGTGGTGTATGCGAGTTTCTAGTATAATTAAGCACCTGAAAGCTGATGGTGTGTTCAACTAGAGAGCTTGTATACACCGTCCTTCCTGTAGGACATGACTGAAGCATACCTGGCACCAGCTGCCCCTTGACAGTACTCCTACCTAAATGATAAACTTATGTACAAACAGCTAGAAGTGTTATGTCATTGTGCTGACTGAGGATGAATGGACAACTCGCCTTGTGGGCCAGGGGCGGGGCTGCTGCTGTCCCGACTGGCTCTCTTCTTGCTCAGGTGCTGGATCAGCAGGTAGAGCAGCACGGTCACAACCAGCAGGAGCCACCCGTACTGAGCCAAAACGTCCCCTGCTGTGGGTGGCAGGAGCAAACTATTCACATCTTCACATGACAACTAGGTTTTTCCAAGATAACAAGTAAGCATGCAGAGAAACATCACGCCTCTCTGCTGGCTGGTGAAAGTGAACACCGTGACTCACCCTAGGGTGTTCTGGTGCATTCTGCATCTGGACTGTTCACTAAACGGCAATTTTTACAACAACCTCTTAACTTTTAGAACTGGTTCAGTCCTTTCTTCCACCCACCACGGTCTATTCTAGAGGAAGAGTGCGGGATTAACGAGCGGAAAAGAGATGTGCTTGAAATAAATTGGTCTCAGTGTAATACATGTATGCCCAATTCAACAGAGGACCGCAACCTTTCAGAGCAGGTATTGCGTCATGTTGTCCCAGCTGTGCATCTCTCTCGGTAAACTAGCCAATGCTAATTGTAATGGCATATATCGGTGCAATAGGCTAAGGTTATATTAAGTGCGCACACGGGGGAACGGTTAGACGGGCAGGTTAGTTTCAACTGAACATAGTCTGTTTCAATACAAACAGCGCTAGCTAGCATGCTAGTCTGTACTGTTAGCTGTTGTTAACCAAACAGCCATCAAGCTCAACCCAAAGAGACTAAACCACACACAGTAAAATGTCGTTAGCTAAAGTAAGTTAAGCCATTATACATCTCAAGTACCAGCTTGGGTCAGGAAGCTCAAATCCTGGTTCTCCAGGGGCGCCTTCGCCACTTGCGGCGCGTCATCGTCATTGACATCGACGATCTCCACGTCCTCCATTCCTGACAGAATAAAACAGCTGCTCTCTCCGCTGGACGCTGTTAACTTCACTCCTCTGCTCTCCAGCTGATTTTACAGGTTCTTACTGGTCGTGTTGGCGCTGTCGTGCGTCAACCATCTTTGCTAAGATTAGCTAGCATGCTATCCTATTCCAGTCAGAGCGGTAGGGTGACGTGTTGTTAGCGTCGTGCTGCGTTCAAGTCCTGTGGGAAAACTCGACGAACAATATTTTATAGCAGTACTTGCCAAACTTTAAAGCCGGGAGGAACTGTATTTTCTAGTGTAATTTACCAGCTGAGAGTTGAGGTGGACACTATTTTATACTACTATTTACTAACAGAAATGTGGGGGGAACTGTATTTTCTAGTAGTTTTTTTTTTACCATCTGTGAGGTGATCTGTATTTTCATTTACCATTATCACATTTCCTACAGGACATGTAACACGTGAATGCAGCATGACGCGTATAAAAGTTATGCCGTCTTGTGTAGCGCCTCCTCAAAATTCACCTCTGGAAATTGCCTTTTTTAATTTTATCGATAGCTTAGTTCCTAAATGAAGTAAAAGTTGGTTCTCCCACGGAAATTTACTTCAATGTATGTACAAAAATCACAAGCCAGGAAATCATGGTTAAACCCTGAGATGCATTTCCCGACATGGCCGCTGGAGGCCGCGAAAGTCTGTTAAATAAGTTTGCCATAGATGATTAATGAACATATGCTAAGTGAATAATAATTGGTCATTTTAGTTTTTTAACATCCGTGAAATATTGCAGAACCGTAACTTTCAAATAGCACAATATCTGTCCAATCCTAGATGGACACATGATATAAAACTAGTACAGATTTGGTCCAGGCATAAGTCAGATTTAAATTCTCCATGTTATGTATTTCATTGGATTTTTGTGTTGTCTCATTCATCTTGAATTTACATCCTGTCCATCAGCTTCAATCTGAAATCATCCCACACACTGAGAATGTACAGAATTTATTCATGCCTTGATATTGAAATGTGTCAAACACCAAAACAGCTTAGCAAAGAAAAACATGATAGAAAAAAATCTGAATATCAGAGGGTATCCAGTTCAAATGACATAAAACATTTCCTCAATGATAAAAAAAAAAAAATCTATACATGTATGCATTACAATCCAGGACATTTACAGGCGGACTGGGTTCAACTGGACATCAACTGACCAATAAATACACTGGTCAGACAAACTGGTCCAGCACACACTGCTTAAAAAAAGATTTTAATGTATTCCATCTCACAAAATAAACAACATTGTTACCTGTATGTTCAACACAAACATAAACCAAAAAACAGAAATTGCTGTCTGGGTGTTCAGGAGCCGTTAACCGGTGGATCCTCATCCATATCATCCTCCTCCTCTTCTGCCTCTTCCTCTTCCGCTTCCTCCTCCATCTCCTCCTCTCCAGCACCTTCGTCCACATGTTGCTCCGTCTGTCCAGCCTCGTTCTCTTCCTCCTCCTCCTCCTCTTCCTCCTCAACCATCCCGGCTGGACCTGGAATAACAACAGAGAGCGCCAAACAAAACGTTCCCGTTATTTACACTAAAGACGCAACCGTAACCGAGGGAAACCGGAAATAAGAGGTGATGAAAACTCAAAACGACGGTGGCGGATGGTGGTGAAAATACAAGTCTGTCTGAAGCAGGTGTCTGGCTGGTACTGACCTTGTCGGACATCCCGTCCAGGGATCTGACCGGCCTGCAGCATCCCTTTCAACCTCTCCACCTCTGCCAAGGACGACGCATTGGCGATGGCGTTCTGAAATACAAACACACACCGATCTAAACCCCGACTACTGGCATGAACGTGAGAAAATCTCTTTATATCCTACACTGTAGAATATACAGCGACTTTCTGGACCTTTCCAAGCTTTTTGGGGGGCCATTTATGATGTATAGAAATAGAAAAGCTGAACAGAAACAGCAAAATTCCATAAAATTTAGCAAAAAAGTTTTTACGTTTGCTTGAAGAGTAAAATGTTTTTGTCAATAAAAAGTGCTAGAAACTTCTGTTGAATAAATGATGTGGGCTTGGCATGATTCTCGCTGTACCAGGGCTGCAACTAACGATTATTTTCACTGTCGATTAATCTGTCGGTTATTTTCTCGATTAATCGATTAGTTGTTCGGTCTATAAAATCTCAGAAAATGGTGAAAAACGTCCTCAAATGTCTTGTTTTGTCCACAACCCAAAGATATTCAGTTTACTGTCACAGAGGAGTAAAGAAACCAGAAAATATTGAGAAGAGAATTCTGACTTTTTTTCTTAAAAAGTTACTCAAACCGATTCATCGATTATCAAAATAGTTGGCGATTAATTTCATAGTAGACAACTAATCGATTAACCGTTGCAGCTCTACACTGTAAACATCGCTAGTGGAAGTTCAGCCCTCAGATTCAAACACCGAAGACCCCGATAACACTTTCCCAACGTTTCAAGTAAAGCAGCTGGTAGTGAACCTTGATGGCTTCCACATCTGCCTGGGACGGGCCTGTCCTCTTCTTCTCAGGCTGCGCCGCCACACCGGGGGTGAACCTGAAACCAGCGTGCCTCCGTTAGACGACACAAACAGACACGTGCTTCTCTGACCTCTCAACCAGTGTAGTACATCTCAGGTGTAGTATCTTTTCTTGAGTCAAATAAACTGATACAACAACAGGCAATGTCCACAGACAGCAGTCCTGAGCAACACTGTGGTGAAAGGCTCTGGCTTTGGGCTTAACAGTGTGGCAGGCCAATTCACGGCAGAGGGGTGAGAGGTGATTGGTGGGGCCGAAATACTGTGCATTTTATTCAACCAAATCCACCAGTCAGGGTCCAGTGATTCTGAGGAGCTGCTGCCCAACAAGGACTTTCATCTTACGTTTTTGTTCGCTTGGCAATATCCTTTGCAAGCTGAGCACCCCGTTTGCCTTTGAACATTTTCTCCGCCTCCTGGCGCTCCTATGGCGATATCACACGGTTAACATGAAAACTCTCAAATCATTACACAGCGAGCCTTCATCCAACGGGCGAGACCAGGCAGGCAAACACAAACACATACACACCACACACACAACCCATCAGGACTCTGTTCATTCAACAGGCTGTTGTTCTTTGATACATTTCACAATACCCACAATCAGCCGCACCTCCTTCACATCTAGAAATACTATACAGCCTTATAGTATATCTAAAATAATGACAATATGACTTTGTCCGTACCATGCAGAGTTGGATATTAAGGCCTTCCCTGTTGAGGCTTCTTCAAAACCCTGCTGATCTGCACTTACCTTGAGCTTCACCTTCTGGAAGTCCAGCACACGGATCTGAGGGATTTTGTTGATGACATAGAGCCTGTAATGTTTCTTGTTCGTTACCGGATTCCTTAACAGACTGGAAATGAATGAAATCATCATTACAACGGTGTGTACAGTCACAATCAGGCCGTGCTCTACTACAGCATCCGATAGCACAGATTCTCTTCAGAGGAGGTCTTACCTGAGAAGGCTCAACGACTTCACTGAGGCCAGCGGGTCCAAGTCACCCTAAAGATGAAAAGGACAGAGGAACAGTGGAGAAACGCAAAACTTCAGAAATCAGTCCGACACATTAATGGTATCCTTTGTTCGTCTGCTACAAAAACTAAAAAGCATGTGAGAATCAGATCAGCCGGCCCTGAAACGGTGACGTCCGCTGAAACTTGACTCACCAGCTCCTGGATGTTGTTGCTTGTGAGAATCAGTTCTGTCAGACTCGACAGGGACTGTTCCAGATTTTCTCCGATGCGACTGTACAGAGACAATTAGAGATTACAAGCATGAAGCATTACCTCTGAACGCTTATCAACATAAGTACCTAGTAAAACACTGACTTATTCTGAATTATTTGGCCCTTCTGGTAATTTCGGATACAGATGATCCATCAAGCAGCACCTATTTTAATTGCATTTGACTGATGTGTTTTCGTGGAAGAAGACCGTGGGATAAACAGGCAAACCCATTCTGAAAGAGTTGTTTTTTTTAATCAGTGCTGCTTGGTGGATCATGTGTATGTCTTGTTGAACAATGGCACCTTCATAAAACATTCATATTATTCAAAGTCTGAATGTTGGGATTTGTTACTGTAGTTCAAAGTGACCTAGTAGGGAACAGAAGGCAGGGCTCTGACTTACCAAATCCTGTTGTTGTTCATGAGCAATGTTTTGAGCCTTCTGAGCATGGGGAAGCCGTCCAGCTTTCTGATCTCATTGTCAGAGAAGTCAATCGTGTCGAACTGGTCAAGAGTAGCTCCGAGATTTTCCAGCACTGGGATCTTGTAACCTGTGAAGGAGAAACATGGAGAAACTTTATGTGAGCAGATACCACGACACGCAGGGCTTCATTCAGATGTGGTTTATGTTTCCTTGGTTAGCCAAACCGGTAACATCCCACTGGTAACATCGGCATGCATGTAATCCAACATGCAGCTCAGCTTTCAGAATGATGCTTCTGTTATTCCCACAGCCGTCTTCCACCAAGCTGCGCCGTGGCGTCTGTGGTGGAGTCTGAGCTAACGCCAACAGCAACCTACTTTGCTAATTTAACTAAAACCAGTGCTGCTTGGTAGATTATGTGTATGCCGATTTTACCATTAGACACCAACGACTGGTAATGTTCACTAGGACACATCAAACCGGCAGGTTTTTGGACGGAGCTCGGCGTCCTTTCTCTGCACACAGCAGCGCGCGGCGGGCGAAGCTAAGCTAAGCTAAAGTTAAGCTAGCTAGCCGGTCTGACGGAGGGTAACTTACCTCGTAGATCCAGCTCTCTGTCTCTCACGGGGTTTGTGTATTGAGCAGCCTGCTCGATCAGCTCAGCCGACAATTTCACCATGTCGAGGACAAAAACAAAAGTTAGCAAGTTGCTTTTTTCACAACACAAGCGTCCAAGAGATCTCCAACACGCTGCCGCCCGGAAGACAGAGTGGGGTCAGGTCAGACTGTGCCGAGAGGAACAGGCGCTATTTCTGTCAGCGCCCCCTAGTGTGCGGAGGAGGACAGACAGGCGCACACCTGAGACTGACACTCTCCAGTTGCATGTGTCTAAGCACAGCATGTGTTTAGCATGCTCTTCTCATTTAACTGATGACTCCCTTTCCTTACGGACAGATATTCAGCATCTTGCTAATCAATTAAAACTGAAATTGTGATTTGTTGCAAACTGCGACCATAAGATCATTTTTTTTGCACTTTTGTATTTGTTAGGCTTTCATGAACATTTGAAGACCTGATCAGTTTCAGTGTCTTTATAAATATTATGATTATGATGATGATGATGATTATTATATAGATAAAGACATAAATCAAGCAATCTGCACTATGATTGGTACAAAGAAGACAAAACAACAGAACAACGGGCTGTGAGGAGGTAGCAGGGTCAGACTACAGAGTTGATGGAAATGAAACCATGTGCTGTAAAACACAGGCGTCTGTATGCCATGAATTTGTTTAGAGCCGCGGCCGCCCCTCACACCGGACGCTTCTGGACTGTGTGAGAGTCTAGTGGTGGCAGATGGTTTTGATATTCAAGGAGTTTAGATAGCTGTGTACACTTTTATTTACAGGACATGGAGTTGGAGATATAATTTCAATTCATCCAAATCTGCTATTGCAAAACTATTGCTAACGATTGCTGAGTTCAGAGGTAAACGTGTCTTAAAAGCCTCAGTAGACCCACCGACAGGTAGTATTTTGTTGGAATGAAAACCTCAGCACTCCATGGCACATATAGATAGGCTACTGTTGGCTTTTGGCAAGATATGTTTTTTTGAAGGTCATTTATGTAGCTTAATATTGTTGGCCTAGTAGATTCCATAAAATTTAACTAGTAAACTAGTGTATGATTTTTGAAGCGTAAATGCAATCGCCAGATTTCTCGCAATTGCATTTACCCTTCAAAAATCATAAAAGCGGTGCTCATTTGTGAAGATTATCTTGCTGAACAAAACTTGTAAGTATCATAAACTTTTGTTAACCACAGACCTTATTTCAGGCATCTAACCGAAAACCCATTCAAAACACCCAGTGACTTCGAGACGAGGGAGCCGGGAGTGCAACAATAGCTCATTTCTGGGTTTTAGGACTCATTCCTGCAGCACCCTATGTGGACGCCTCAAAGACTGCAGTGATTGTGCTTCTTTGTGTCATCACACCAAATGTTGAGCTATTGCCCGGCCACTTCAACGTCACGAGTCAGAACTCGAGTCAGAAAATGTTGACTTATAGACAGGCCGTTCATGTGCACTCTTCTCATCAACATGACATCTTACTCAGCTTTAAAGAATTAATGACTGATAGCAGCCACAACTTTTGTTGCTAAGCTCTGCAAACAAAGCATCACAGATGAGTTTGCACAGCTGTTGATTTACCGTAGTGTTACCTCCCTATAGCCAGGGCCGTTGCTAGGAATTCTGGGCCCTTTGAAAGAATATTGGTGTGGGCCCCCGCCCCCTGAATTTTATTTTTTCTTCAATCATACTGGTCAAAAGTCAAAAGCAGGAACTGCTTAATCCATTTTTTTCATGATTAAAAATGCTTTAAACTGTATAAATGTGTCTTTAAAAGGGTGAAACTGATGCACTGACAGCATATTGTTTGGCAAATAAAATCTTAGCCTACTGCTCTTTGGATGATATTTAGTGGACAATTGAGTAATGTCAGCCATGTCAATGTCAGGCGATTATTTACACTGCTGACAGCACATGGAAGTAATTAGCTAGCTAGCTTAATAATCTCGCCTTTCTTTGAAAAAAAACCCATTATATTTTGGGTTCCTAATGTGCTTCTCCTGCTCCTCTCCTT
>OMOV01015458.1:3006-15994 GCA_900312565.1 Beryx splendens
CTCTGTTCTTATATTTTTTTCTCTCTCTCTCTTGCTCTCTCTCTCTCTCTCTCTCTCTCTCTCTCTCTCTCTCTCTCTCTCTCTCTCTCTCTCTCTCCCCCTCTATCTGCCTTTCCAGTAGCTTCGCTTTCATGCCATTGTGCCACGGTCCAGTTGAAGGAAGCAACTTATTTGCTTTCCCTTTTTTTTGTTCAGAGATGTGTGAAAGTTGTACAACATGAGGTAGTATGTCTGGATTTGGTTGTATGCCGTTGTTTAGTTCTGAAACACTAGAAGCCGCCAGCATGTCTTCATCTGAATTCCTAAGTGGCGGAGATGTCCCCTAATGAGCGTACACATTTCACTCTGCAAAGCAGCAAACCTTTGCTTCAGACGACGTACCAACACTGACACTGATGCATGTGGAACTATTGAACATGCTTTCATACTACCATACTAATATCAGCAGTTGGAAGTTCTGCTAGCCCATGCAAATATGGGTTATCAAAATCGATTTAATCACCTGACGTTAGCCATTGTTCCACTGGGAATTCAAACACTGTCTTTGTAAGAAATGGTTCTCGTGTTCTTTCTTCATGCAACTCCAGACTACAACAAAAAACAGAAGAGGTGTCTTTAGCTTAAAAAAAGGAGTTCTAATAACTTAAAGTGAGCAATAAATAATATTAAGGCTGCTATACGTTATGTTTCTGAGCAGGTTGACTTTGTTTGGCGTCAGCCATGTGGAAATTGAATTAGTATTAGTACATTCCCCCTGTACTGAATATATAGAATGTATCATATACAACTGTGAACATGGATGTGCATCTGATAGTTATATTTACATGTCTTGCTTAACCGTTTTTCATGCAAAGCTTGCGTACGACTTGTTCCAAAATCAGATGGCTTTCTTGAAACAGAAGAACTGCCAAACAGGTGCAGTCATAGTTCTCTTTGGCACGAGCCGTCGTTTCTATTCCCTCACTTTCCCCTCAGAGTGGATCTTTCCTATGACCCAGCAAAGTCGGTTGCCTGAGGGGATAATAGTGTAATTTGTGCTCCAGCCGCACTACTAGTGACACTGTTGCACAGGATTTAATAAATAGCAAGCAGAATATGGTATTTTAAGCGGTGCTCAATATGTTACTTTGAACATTTTCAAATTCCCTGCTATACAGTCAAATTTGGATACTGCCTGACCCTAATTGGTTTGGCAAATGTGTCCAATGCGTCTGTGTCCAAGTGTTAACCTGAAAATGAATATGGACACAGACCTAATACAGAACAGAAGACGTGAAATCCCAGGACTTGAGGACAATAGGCTGCATTTATAAAGATGCACCATCTGAGCTATTGTCTCATAACCCCATAGCTTTGTTGTTGTGTCTATACAGCTGGAGAACCTGTCTTTTCTAAGTTCATAGGCTGCTCTTAGCAGGGCTCTTTGTTCCCGTAAGAACTTGCATAAATGGAAAATCGGGATGTTTTGGATGTCTTTTTTTGGTGCTTCTAAGGTGGCTGTTTGAAATGTCTTCAGGCCTACCGTTAAAGTCTGCTCAGCTCGGTCTGTTATTTCATTTGTAGCATTTAGTATGTGTCGCCTGCATGGTGTGGTAGCACTGTGGTTTGCTGCCTTCACTGCCTTAAGGCCCAATGGAGACAAAAGCCTCTTCAGTTGAGGAGAGATTCTGATGTGCCCTGTTGTCCACATCGGCCCCTGCTGGTGGGGAAAACCTTTTGGCTCTTCATGCGCCTCACTCAAATGCAGTTTGCTTTTGGGCCTCCTCCCTTCCTACCTTTCCTTTTTTCCCTCCCCTTGGGTGTTCCTGAAGCGGCTGTGCATGCACACTGGCGGTGAGGTCTTTGAGTTTAAAGAAATGGATGGTATTACATTTGAACTGACTGAGCATGCTCCGTGGAGACCTTCTGAAGAGAGGGACCGACAGAGGGAGCCACCGGGTCACATGACCAGCGAGGTGAATGTGCATGCGGGGAAAGAAAGGAAAAGAGGAACAATCTGTTCGAGACTCGCTCTCTCTCTCTTTCTCTCTCTCTCTCTCTCGCTCTCTCTCAAACACGCTCTCTCTCTCTCACACACTCCCTCATACACTCCCTCTCTGACGCTTTCTCCTTCTCAATGGAGGCCATGAGAAGAAAGCAGGTATGATGCTTCCTGCAGGCACACAACCACCACAGGGAAAGACATGTTAGCCTTACTCTTTACCCTTGGTTGGTTTTGAATGGTCTTCTAAGGAGATGCATAGTCTTGGGTCTGGGTTCCAATGTCTTTTAGTCATTTTCTATTAAAATTAGAAAATGGTTTGAAGCTCTGCTGTCTTCTCCTGGTGGTTTCTTAGTTTGTAAGATGTGCTTGATTACTGCTGCTTTTTTTTTTTTAGCATCTGCTGATCTTCCTGATTCATGAAATCAAGGGATTCTCTCGGGTAGCAGTGGCTCTGGCTTTGCCCAGTGATTTTTGGGTAGGAGCACACTCGGGCAACAGTGCTGTATCACCGGTAACAGGCAGAGAGATTTGAGTCTAGCATCTTGGATCCTGTTGTTGGAGAGCTCCTCGTGGATTAGCTCGGTCTGTTGTTTAAGGGGCTCAACAGCTGTATTTAGAGTAATAACTGCACAAGGGGAATTATGTCATTCATGATATAGGAAGAGAAGCCTGGCCTCCTGGAAACCTGGAGCCTACCCTACTAACAGATTTTCTAAACTTAGGACCGTCCTCCTGTTTTCATTTTCCTGTCCGTGTCTCCCTCTTCCTCTCTCTCTATCTGTCCATTCTATACTGCCTCAACATATCTCTCATGGAAAGTATAATGAGGTCCCATGGGGCCGGATGGACAACCTAGGCCTACATGCATGATGAGGAATATACTGAGGGAACACAGGACTACAATAGCTGATGATCAATCCTAAACATGCATGTTAGCCTGTGGTGAGTCTCCGTTTGTACCAGTGGCACGTTTGGTTTTTCGAGCAGCTTACTGGGTGAAGGTCAGTCATCTTCTGCGTTAAGACCTCGCCTTGATATGTCAGTTTGCGCTCTTAGTCATCAGATAAGTAAACAAGTGGCCTATACCTTATGAAGTGCTGAGATGATGCAAAAGAAGCGATCTGATCTCTTCTGCTGATCTTTTTTTTAAAGAAGATTAGGTGAGATTCACTTTTTTCTGTGAGGCTGTGGTGAATGCAGTTGTGTCCCTTTTGCTATTCATCTCCTTTTGTGTGGGCTTTCGGCACCCTTGTTATTGTGTGAATCACACAATAACTACTGATTGTGTAATGTGTTCGTGCTTGCTTAGGTAGCTTTGATAGTTGGATACACTTTTCAGGCCTATGCGGTGGTTCTAAAGATAGGTTAAGTCACTACTTACCTAAGAGGCCATGTCACATACCATGTACACACCATGTCGTGGGCTCCCAGAGTAATCAGGACAGTGGATCACAAATAGCCTAAGTTGGAATGATTTAGTCTTTAGATATGCCTATACCTGTAGGCACACGGACATCAACACCATTAAAATGTGTATTTTCCTTTTCTAATAATTTAGTAGCTAATTTGCAGTCTCAAAGCCCAGGTATATATCTGGAAAACAAAATCTGAAACATGGGGCCTTGTTGTTGTTGTTGTGGACATTGTTGAAGCTTTGGTCTCTTCTGTCATGATCTTTTTTCATAATGTGTTTTATAGGGTGATATTTAAGGCTCTTGATCACAACTCATAGGCTTGGATCTACATTGGAGCTCCTTTCAGCAGCCCCCATGTTCCCATCCACGAGACTCCTGATCCTACATTCCCCATCTAGTGGAAAACTGCTGCAATGGGCACACTGTGTCAGTAAACAATCTGGTTACGAAATGGCGGAGATCTGCAGACAGCTTTCTTTTTCTCCCCTCCCCCTCCTTTTCTTTCTCCATTGCGTATGTTCCCTTTTCAGCCACTAGGGGGAGGGCTGAGGGCAGTGTTTCTGACTGGCTCTCCTAAATCCATAAAAGAAAGAACTGAAGGATTCTTCTCTCCACCCTTACATGCGCTGACTAGATTCCGTGAGATCATTCACCGTAGGGCCTTGCTCCCTGCTAGATGTTCTGTATGGGAAACACCTCAGTTACTGTGGTCACAGAAGCTCTCGGTCTGACCTGGTGCATGACAGACATTAGTTTTACTGTTGCTGTTTGAGCCTCTGAGCTGAAGACAGGCCCTGCACATGAGCCCAAGTGTGAGTTTGGTGAATGGTTTGGCTAATTTCTTCTGATTGCTTATGTAGTGGGGTCTCAACTGAAGCCAGCATTCGGGTCATGAGCTCTCTCTGAAGCAGCAGTTAAATCTGACTGACAGGGCCCTTGGTGAGATTTTGTTTACTGTCAACTGGCTGAAACAAGTTGTTAAAATCAAACCTAATGCAAAAGAGTGTCTCTGACTCTACCAGGTCTTTTGATCAGTTACACAACTTGGGCTAGTTTGGAGAAATACAGTTTCCTCTGCTTCCTTGCAGGAAGAACATGCAATAGTGCTTACTTCAGACATGTAGCCTACTCACTAGATGTGATAGCATAGGAACAAGAACCCCCCGACCTCCCAATACTTTACAATGTCCCTCAGGCAAGTGTGTCTGTCTGTATTCTGTTTCCTTCGAGGCGCAGGCAAGACTGAGGAGACCGTAACCTTTTCTGCTGATCTCGAAGGGCAAACGGACATAGATCCAATAGGTCCACTCTCCCTTGACTTTTGATCTGGCAAGTTGCCAAGGTGTTATGGTGTGTGGAAGGGGGCTTCTGTGACATGGCTGAGGGGTGGCTTTGGAGGAAGTGTCACCGGATAGGTAGTGAAGCAGTTTAAAGCATAGCTAAGTTAGTTCTCCCTAGAAAATGAAAGGAAAGCGGGCAAGTGTGACAGTTTTTATTCGGTAAAGTTGCTCACTTGATAGAGACAAAGAGATGGGCCTCTTTTGTTTCCTCTTTAGGACCAAAAGTTTCCCCCCGGTTTAGAGAAAGGGTTCTGGTGCGACTGCTGCTGGGAAAGCATTGCTGCTGGAGTGACAGCACTGGGTGGATGTTAAGAGGGAAGAGACCGACGGTGTATTTCCTGGTGTTACTGAGCCATTTCAACTGCTTCCTCCTCTTGAGATGTAAAGACGGTCTGTGGGTGGTTGAAATTTCTTTTGAAGCTTCAGCAGACATCTACTGGTTGGCTGTAGCGTAGTGAAAAGAGAAGACAGACAATGCAAGTACATGGGGGTTGCCTTCATTGTCTCGGCCTTCTCTTTGTCTTTGATTCTGAGGAAGGCACATTACTGAAACACATTGCTGTTTTTCTGTGATGTCTTTGTTCCCAATGAAGCTGTTTTTATATATGACCTACATTCATTCTTGGACCTGCATTTTTTATGCCTTTTACATATCAAATATAATTTCCCCATGTCTTTTCACTAATATGTGTCTTTTTTCCATCAGCCCACTGGTCTGGCCAAGGGCAGTGTGTGTAAGGGCGAATCCACAAGGAAAGAGGGAATGGATTCGTCTAGCAATGGAGAGGAGAGAGCAGGTATTAGTATTTCTTTATTTTAGTTTGCCCATGATTTTTTTTTTGGAAAGACTTTAAAGCAAACTCTTAATTACAATAATGACATGTTTAAATTTTGCTTCTGGTTCTGTTTTTATAGACGGAGATAAAGAGCCAGCCGCCAGACTGGCTCCTTCCCCTGGAGCAGAGGCAATGCTAAACGGCACAGAATTTGATGACGCAAGACACAAGAGCCCCGCACACAGCTCTTTGGCAGGCAACAACACGTTATTGTTGATTAACGAGAATGGAATGTCGGAGACGGAACCACCGCATGGTTCTGTTACCGGAAGCAATGGATTCATCCTCAGTAAGCAGCAGCAGGAAGGTGGTTCTGCGACGTCGTCAGGATTGGGAGTTGCCCCACACAGGACTAACTGGTTGCCTTCGGGCTCCATGGCGGTGGGACATCCAGCCAAATCCCTCCCGTCCTCGACATCTGGTCTTGCACAGAGTTTGGGTGCATTAAGGACTGACCCCAGTGCAGGGACCACGTTGGGACAGGGGACATCGGACACTAAAAACGGCACAGCCCCCTCTCCTGCCCCTACTCCACCACCCGTCACAATACACAGAGCACGCAAGACCATGTCCAGACCGGCTGTCAGCCTGGCGCAAAAGGTAACCAATAGCCCATAACAAATAGACTTGGAAGTAAATCTAATCAGTGAAGGGAGATTCTGAGGAGATCACTTAGTAACATAATGATCATAAAGGCTTTGGTTCTTGTCATCTGCAGCTTCTTAACAGGGAACTAAGAGAAGCAAACAGTGCAAAAACGGAGAGAACGGAGAGTCGTGTTGCACCTGAGGCGCAGAAAGCCCCACAGCAGCCCGCTCCGCAGAACCAGCTACCTCAGAGCCCGTCGGATATGCCAGCATCAGCACAAGCAGCTTCAGCAGCTCCATCAGCTTCACCAGCACCTTCAGCTGCAGTTCGAGCCCCTGCCCCAGCCCCAGCCCCAGCCAGGCTCCAGCTAGGTTAGACTGCATTGAATCCAGTGACAAAATATACATGACACAAACTGACCTACAGTAGAAAAGGTCACCTGACAGATGCCCAAGTGAAAGGTGACTTTGTTCTTGGGTTTCAGGAAAGTAATCAGTAGACTGGAACAGAACATTTTCTCCGCTCACCGTCTTATTGTAAATTTCTGTGTTCCCATCTTGTGCTGTAGCCTCTTACTCAGGAGTGTTGTCATCCCGTAAAAAGAAGCGGAGGATGGGAATGTACAGCCTGGTTCCCAGGAAGAAAACCAAAGTGCTTAAGCAGCGGACCATGCTGGAAATGTTTAAGGAACTACAACACTCGGCCAAGAGCCCACAGGTCTTTGCTCCTCCCATTAAAAAAAAAAAAACACCAAAAAAAACATGAGATAATGATTATGCCAATTGGCCAACACCTCATATTGGAACAAGGGACAAACTCTCTTTATTTGCCAAGTACAATACATGAATGTCTCTTGGTGGCGTTGGTGCAGAGACAATTCGACAACTAACTAAGTAACACAAGTGCATACTGGCACACAAGGTACAGGGACAGTCTAAGACATACTATGGACTTTAGACTATTTGTATTGTTCAGTCTCACATATCTATATCCAGCATTCAATCACTGTTGTAAATTCTTCAGGCAATATGGCTTATTGTTCATTGAATATTTAAGCATATTCTACTATTGCACTCATTGTAGGTTTCCTAAATATCCCAAATTGAATTCATAAAGCGGTGTCATGCCATATGCAAAATGTTCATGGATTGTTATAATCACCTCCAGTCTTTTCTCATCTCATAGGCTAAACAGGTAGCAAACATAAACGGGGAGAGAGTAGAGAACGCGTCTGAGGAGGACGAATCGGAGGACCTGGACGAGTCCGAGGAAGAGGAGGGACAGCAGCCTACAGATGAATGTGTCGGTGCTGCCCAGGAAACAAGCAGAACATCTGAATCCATCTCTCAGGTTGGAACAAAAGACACTTTCTTTCCATTATGTCCTGCCAATTATACGTGGTAATCTGGGGGGTTTTTGTATGCAAAATACATAACATGCAACAAAAAGTTGAACTGAGGCGTTGAGCATGTTTTCCACAATAATGGGCATCTCACAGAACACATAACGTCATTATGTGTGGAAAAATATAGAAGAAGATCAAGATTCTTTATTGACAGTGACTCAAATCTGGACAGGAGGGTGATGTATAGTGAACACTGTCAGCATCAAAGTCATTGTGATGCTCCACTATACGGTCAAAAATCTGTCAGTTTCAGTCTTCTCTCATACACGGTGCACACAAAACATGATGTGTCACTGCGCAGGGACAGCAGACAGCGGTTATAAATTTCATCCAACAGCCTCACGCTTGAATACCATTTTTAAACTAGAAGCTATCACCGCGATACCATCATAGCGAAAAGAAAATGAGAATGTCATTGGTTACATCCTCCAATTTGATGAATTACAGTCTTTCACACTCCCGTCACCAACATAATGGAGTACTTACGACATTTGAGCTACAGTACTAACGCCAGTTGTCTCATCAACCATGACGGCAACAGGAAGGCATTATCATCATCCTCTTTATTACATCTAATATCACATCAGCAGTTGCGTCGATCCGGTCAACACTTTGGATGTTGCAAGGTAGCGTCTCAGATCACTGTCATACTAAGCCAAAAAGTGAAGCAGCTGTATTACCCCTGTATTACTCGTCTGTTCTCATCGTGTCCTCTGAATGGGCGTTCTTGCCTCCCCACAAACACAACAGAATGAATTTTAGTGCTGTTTCCCTATTCTGTCTGACCTCAATGTGTGACACTTTCCCTATTCAGCTCATTCAACTGGAGGTCACTTCTGATGTCGCCGATAGGTTTCAGGCTCTCTGTAGAGCAAGAACCCCCCGACCTCCCAATACTTTATAATGTCCCTCAGGCAAGTGTGTCTGTCTGTATTCTGTTTCCTTCGAGGCGCAGGCAAGACTGAGGAGACCGTAACCTTTTCTGCTGAAGAACACATACAACTTATTTCCTAATGCCTATTAATGGCACTGTTGCTGAGTTATTTGTGTATTTAGTTTTGATTGTTTGATGAGTGTTGGAAGTGGAATGAGCCTTTCAGTGCAGACAAACCAAACCGGTTGTCTGGGATGGCCCTTTTGGCTAAAAAAGGAGAGAATTCAGTGAATGTTTTCAAACAATATACAAATAAGTTCTTCAACACTGGCTAATGTTTGTAAGCTGGGATAAATACGTTTTACTTTACAAGCATTCAGACAAACGTTGCTGCTTGCCTTCTTCCTACCTGGTTCTGTTGACAAGCTAGTGGCTTAGTTTAGTTTTTTGTCATTTAGCTATGAAGGCTTTTCAGAAGCTACAAGTGGTGATAACCAGGGGGCCAAGGCTAGGTTTCATTCAAGTATCTTTTATGTGACTTGCAATGGCAGATTTCAGTGAGGCATCCTGGAGGCTTAGGTGGCACATACCATATAACCATGACGTCCTAGGTGTGAATCTGGCCTGGGGCCTTTGTCCTGTGTCATCACCCCTCCCCCATCTTCCCTGTGTCTCTCCACTCCAATGTGCACCAAAAAGCAGAAATGCCATAAAAATCTTCTTTAAAAAAAAAGTATATACTGTATATAAAGTTTGCATAAAATAACTTTCACTCGCTTGAGTTGGAAAGTTTTTTGACGATAAGTGATTTCATTCAGGAAGCCCATTTATTCTCTTCAACCCACTGATGGATATTAACTTCATTTTTATTTAATTTCATTTTCAAATGTTTGTTCCGAATTCACTTGACATTTGCAGGTAAAAATAGCTAACAGGAAATTATATGTGATTATGTGTACATATTTTTCCATTGCATGTCAGTGGACTGGGGGCAACGAACCTGGGCTTGTTTGATGCGTTACATGTTGGTGATTTAAGTTTGTTGTGTTCTTCGGTGGAGCTGGGAGATGAGCAGGAGTCTGAAGAGTCGGGGGAAGAAGAGGGGGAAGAGGAGGGCACCGAGTCAGACTTGGTAAGATCCATTCACCCCCTGGCAGTCATCAAAAAAGTTGAATAGTTTCTGTTCCAAGATGAGATATCAACCGTTTCAAAAGAAAAGTTGAACCTATAATTGCATGATGATTAATACAAAATTACAGCATACACTTTAAATGATGGTGAGTAATTTAAGGCCTTGGTTGACTAAATGGTTAACATTTTTACATATTGGAATTGTGTAATGATGAACTCCAGCAAAAATAGACGTTATTTTGGGAATGAACTCTTAATTTGGTGCCGTGGTATTATGGTTTGACAGAACCATACAAGCCTAATTACATTAACCTAGCGTGTTACATCAAAACCCAATCTCACACTGACTTCTCTTGAGTGAAGACTGAACTGATAACGCAGCTGAACGTTCCTCCTGTTAACAAACTGCTTGCTGTCCATCAATTCAAATCACTTCTGTAATTTAAATGTAATTCTCTACCTTAGAGCTCAGAATCCAGTGTGAAGAAGAAGTTGAAAAAGAAGACAAAGGGAGACAGTGCTTGGCTCAGGCCATCCAGGAAACGAAAAAGGAAGACAAAGGCCAAAGGTAGGCTAATCGTTAGGCTAATTCTTTGACATGTCCTCCTTCACCAATGATACAGTTGCCACAAAGCTTTGCAGAAACTATCTACACTAATCAAAAATGTAATTTGGTATTTTGATATCTTGCATGGGTTGGGTGATATAAGTCATAAAATTGGGTATAATTCATTGACTGTCCAGTTTTCACATACCTTTGTACATATATTGTATAGCCCAATCCCAATCCAATTTCACGTTAGTCAAAATATGGACTGTGGTTGCAACTGGTGCATGTGAGATGGTAGACGGTCGAGACATGCCATTTGGCAAAATTAGTTATTGGTGGTGAAATATGACCCTGATTGGCCAGATTGTGGCACTATAATCAAATCAAACGGCACTCTGCATTCAAATAACAACTGGAATTTATTTTATTTATTTATTTATTTTGGGCCTTTTTACAACTAATTGCCCTTTTACCCTTTAAAGATAAATATTTACTGACTTCTCTAACAGAGTCAGAAACTTAGCATCTTTTCTACTAGTTAAGAAAATAATTTAGTTTACCTGGGGCATTTAGAAAACGATAGTGATAGACAGTGATAGTCCCTGACCCGCCAATAATAGGAACAAACCGCTCCTCCAGCTGCAGCTCATTTTCCTGAACACCATAGTTATAAAGAAGGTCCGAGAGATCATACTCAGTCCTTCTCTCCACAACATATTTTGCTTATTCACATGGGCTTCAACCCCAGCATTATTTCTTGTGGCTACATTTCTTGTTTTTCTTCTTTATGCATCTTCTTTGAAATTGGAGGTAAATTGGAATAGAAAGCATTTTCTTACCTTTGACCTCTGCTGTGCGTTTTTTTTTTAACTTTTCCACCTCCTTAGGACCAGAGGCACTGGCTCAGCCCCAGGCTTCAACTCAGGCCCAGGCAGACCATGGTAGGGAGTACACAGAGATTCCCCCCGAGTCTGTCGACCTCAAGCCCCAAGAGCACACCCTTCCCTCGGAGAACAAAGGTGAGTGCTTAGAAGAAAGGAGAAACTCTTAAAGGCTTTTTGTACGCTAGGCCTGTGTTGAGACGGGCAGCTCCAAAAAAAAAGGAAAAAATCACGCAGCCGATTTTTTTCTAGTCGATTTTAGAATGTAGTTGTTTTTTTGTCACAACACATATATAATGTCACACGTTGCAACAAAAAGAGCAGGGGCCAATGTCAATTCCTGACGCCTGATGGCTGTAGTGGATTTTGTCAATATCCCTCTGGTCCTATACTCTAAAGCACAAGCACTACGAGTAAGAGCTCACTATTTATGGACATTGTTAGCTAGCTAACTAACTAACTTCAGCTCCAAGCTAAATCTGGTACAATGCATCAAATGGTAACATTTATGTTTAAAGGTCCCATGTTGTGAAAAACGGGATTTCCCATGCCTGTTTAAAGGAGTTGGAAGTAAAGATATAAACTAAATCTAAATCCATTAAACCATTGGTCGGCGAATTCACTTAAAAAAAATTTGAGAAAATTATTGTCTTGCGATGACGTAGGCTAATGCTAATGCTAATGCTAATCGTGGTTCCATTGGGTTCTGTTAGCGGAATGCTAAAGAGTGGAATCTGCCCCTCCCCCGTCAGAGAAAGTTGCTTTTGGTCTGTCACAGTGTCCAGTGCTAATGCTAGCATTTACTAAATACGTTAGCTAGATTTCAAATCAGATAAGTCATCAAAACGTCATGGTTAGCTAACCAGATGTTAGCTAGACAACAAGCTAACATCTGAACACAAAATCAATCTGATTTATCAGTGGCAAAATGGACGAGTTCCCAGTAAGACACGGCACAGAAATCAACCACGTCTAGTCAGTTGTGTTGACATGACCAATTTGTACATTAAACACAGTCTGCTGTTGTCAGCCGCTGTTTCCCAAGAGCTCACCTCCACCATGGCTACCAGCTGGTGTGTTGTGTCACTTGAAAGCCCTCTAGACAAACAAATCCAATCTGGTAACTGGTATCAAGGTGCTGTTGTTTTGCTAACCTGTTATTCCGGTGGTAATGTTACATAATGTTAGTCAGTCAGGTACATTATTTTTAGAGTACACATACAGGTTCAATTAAAAATACAAATTGAAACTCCATGGCTAGCAGCAGAGCAGGTTTACGATGTTAAACTGCGAGAGTTGGATCAAGCACTCTTTGAAGACCTGTACGAATCATTCAGTTGATGGCTTAAAATTGCTCTTCTCAGGCATGCATGGCAGTTCCACAACATTTCCCCTCCGGACACCGTCCCCACGTCATGGGCTCAGTGCCGTCCATGATGAGCGTGATTGGTTGCTTGATCATCAAACGACCCTAACCGTTTGTTTGCACTATCCGAGCTAAAACCGGGTTCTGACATGGCCTGGCTAAACAAAACGAGCATATAAATAAACCTGACTTTTTCGGTCTTATGTCTGATTTCACTTGCCTTTGGTTGCTTGACTCGAGACTTGACGCTTTTGTTTGACCTCTGATTCAAAGGTGTCACTTTGTCCCACCACTGTCTGATAGTAATTATGATGTAATATGACATTTTGGATATGTTCAGTATTAACTCCCTTGAATCTGTGCATGCCCATTTCCGTAGTTCCACCCAACCTATGAATTTGGGGATTGAGTGCACATGCAGATAAACTGAAACTAATCTTGTGGTTGAGAACTAAGACAGAACTTCCCTACTCTGCAGGCTTGTCGGGGTCAGCAGTAGAGGAGGACTCTGTGCAGGAGCTTCCACTCTGCAGCTGTCGCATGGAGACACCCAAGAGTCGAGAGATTCTCATCCTGGCGGACAGGAAGTGCATGGCTCGACTCTTGGGTGTCTCCATG
>OMOV01015503.1:5095-22841 GCA_900312565.1 Beryx splendens
CTCTCTCCCTCTCTCTCTCCCTCTCCCTCTCTCTCGCTGTTATGGCGTGTTACAGTGGAGTCTCCCCTACCTGAAGCCTTCATGGAGCCATTCACGACCTTGCTTTTCTCAGCTGATCTCGATGTGCAAAAGACTATCTCTTTATCCCTGGTCAATCTGCTAGTAAAGAATAACGGTAAGAGTTAAGAACCTCTAGGTTCTGTTCTGTATCTGAGATATTGTTGAGTATTATTTATTAGCGTGTCACCATGGTTAGTATCTGATCCTGATCCCACACATATACGTATTTAAACAGTGTGTGTATGTCGACACTGAATGTAAAAGTATGAGGAACACCTTCTTAATATTCAGCTGCACCCTCTTTAATACTGTAAAGTTTAGCGCACTTACAAAATGGAGTTGGAAAGTGATTTACAAGATAAATAAAAATGTGAGCAATAACTAAAGCAACATATTCAGCAGCAAAAGCACAGAATAACTAAGACAAGAATAAAAATTATAGGTAATTGTTCAAGTAAAAGCAAGCCTAAAAAGTGTGCATTTAGAGGTATTTTAAAGGGAGAGACTGAGTTGATCTTGGCAGACAGGTTGTTCCAGAGGCCAGCGGCCTGGTGGAGAAAGCTCAATCACTTTGGTCTTTAGCTGAGACTGTGGCCAGGTCAATGTCTCAGCCGTTTCCCTCCATCAAATTCACTCCTTAACCTGTCTCCTCTCTTTTCAGTCACATGTCTTCTGCGTGACTTAAGTGGGCTGGATCAGTGAAATCAATAAGACATCGTAGCTTTCACTTGGACTCACCTGGCCTGTGTATTTCATGAAAAGATCAGGCGCTCCTAATATTTAGTGCACTGAAATTGTGATTGTGATGATTGTGTTTTTTCAGTGTGTAAAGAGTTGGTGATTGAAATGGGGATGCTGGTGCCCATTCTAGAGATGTTCCAGTCCGGCGATGCCACTGCTCAGTGTCACTCCTGTGCATGTGTCGCCATGCTGGCCTCCTCAGGTTTGTATGGACAGGGAAGAGTTTCTCAAAGAAGTTTAAACTGTTAAACGTTCTCATACCTCTCTATGTGGTATATTCCTGCTTTTGAATGAAAACCTTGTACGTCCAAAAACAATCAGAAATGAAGAAAAACAGAAAACATTGCAATCATTGTCCTTGTGTATGGATATGTAAGTGGATATGTAATTCTGCACGCTGCTACACGTATGAACCTGTGCTGAAAGATGAATGGCAACATTCTGAGGATGACATAGCAAAGAAGAGCAAGGTGAGGCAGAGAGAGCATGACATGGGGAAAAAAAACATGAGTAGTATGTGGGACATCCTGTTCCATGTGCGTCTTCGTCAGATGCGTCTCTGCTTTGCCAACATTCCAGTCTCGTCTAATACCGGTTACTAAAAATCTGTTAAAATGTTTCCATACAATAAGTTTCTATGTGTTTACAGCTGCAGTGCTGAGGCAACGCCTTGGGCGCTAATTGCCCATCAGGTTCGCCCAAAACGTTGGCCCGTGTATCACTGCCTTGGCCCTTGAGACATAACAGCACAGTTATCACTTTCATCAGCTGAATCTTGTGTGTTGTGTACAGCTGAAATGACAAAAAAAAATCTAGAATTAGAACTTAAAAATTGTTTAAAGAAAAGTGATTTGATTAAAAAAAAATGTCAGTGTGCAGGATTTACTTGAGCATGAGTATGATGAAAGGTTTTCCAATATTGTGATTCACGGACAAAAATATCTTGTTTAGAAATCTATTTTGGACGCCCCTCTCTATTAAGAAGTTCATTGCAGCCTCTGTGATTTGGAAACTGCATGAGTTCATATTTCGATTATGATTTTGTTTTTAATGAATTGTTCAGCTGTAGTTTGTGTGTTTTTTTGTTCTCTTTCTACAGAATCAAACAGAGAGGCTATCGTGGCTGATGGAATCATACCACTGTTGGTTTTAGCAAAGTCCTACGATCCTCAGGTGCAACAAAATGCAACTTGGGCTCTGTTGAATCTCACACAGTCAGGTGGGTTTGCGCGGGGTTTAATGTCTTGAATGTTGTCATCAACAATATGGACGTCACTGCTTGACTAATGACATATTTTTAAAATAAAATGATATTGCTTTTCCTTAGTATAACATGGGAATATTACCCGATACTTTCTTTTCCAGACTGGTCAACAAGAATCTTATGTCAGGTTGGAGCTATTCCTGTCCTGGTGCTTCTGCTGCAGTCCTCCGATTCTGAGGTTCAGTTTTACAGCTGCTCCGCTCTGTGCAACATCGCTGCTGTCCAGGAGCATCATCCCAAGTTGCTTGGCATTGGGGGTCATTTTTTGTTGAAGTCTCTGTTGACTCTCATGTCTTCCTCTGTGCAAAAGGTAACTGGGTAACCTTAGTAACTGATAGCTGGCTTTGAAGGTAACGGAGCAACTAAGTCGCCCTCGATGAAAATCTTTTTATTCCATTTTCAGAATTCAGCCCAAGCATGCAGATGCCTACAAAGCCTCTCAAAGAATGGTAATGATAACAACAATGAAGCCAATAGATGACATCATTTACAGGCGGCTGATGCTGTATGTCATTTTTATCTGTAGTTCTGATCCAGGAGCAGCTGATGGAGCTTGAATGTGTATTGCCTCTGAGGGCACTGCTGAACTCCTCCACTGCTGCATGGACAGAGTCTGCAATAACACTGCTGTCTACACTGTCTGCACACCCACCAAATAATGTATGACTTTCAACATAAAGTATAATCATAATAGTGATGAAATTGATAAATAGAAATTGTATTTTTTTTACAGCTGTGAACTGGTTGATGATGATTTATTTAGTCTGTTGGGGAATTATTTTTGCATCCTGTGAAATAAGAAGCAGCACAGCACCAAACACATGGCACCCTGCAGAAAAAATGAACCGCAGTTGCTGGAAGTGACTATGCTGTTTACAGTATTCACTCTGTTTGGTCCCAGGAGGTTCTGGTGAGTGAAGGACTGCTGGACGTGATAGGGCAGCTGCTCCATCATCACAGATCCAGCTCCATTGTTATCATGCACAGCTCCTCCATAATCACTAACTGGTGTAGCTCCTGCATGGGGCAGCAGGTAGGTCCATGACAGTCCAATCAGATTTTCTTACTACTGACTGAGTTGTTGATGCATGGTGCTTCAGACTGATACAGTTCTCAGTTGTATGTGTGAACTGTTATCTGTTATCTAGGCTGTGATGGAAAGTCGCTGTGTATCAGGACTTCTCCAGGCCCTCGTGTCTCCCGTCATTTCAGATGAGACTTTGCTCCATGTGACGACATGCTTGCATCATCTGATGACCTGGGGTGAGTGACGTGGATGTGTGAGTCAGTGTTTGTCCATTTTATTTGCTCAACGTTTGTTGTGGAACATAATGCATTTAAAGATTTACCAATTTTAAAGTCGGCTTTTACATAATATGATGCCTTGTATCGTTGATTCCCAACAAGACATAATAATTTCATCATCTCCGTTCCACCACAATTTCTCACTGTTTCAGATACACTGCAGTCTAATTTGTCAGCGACGATAACAGCAGAACAATTTTCAGGACTGGTGAAGTTGTCTGGACAAGTGGGAAATCCTCAGTTGTCATACAATTCTGCTGCCATCATAAGCAAACTACAAATGACTGGTAATGTTACTTACAGCAGTACAACCCCCTGACACTAAACATCTAGCAAGCTGTTTGATTGCACATTAAGCTTATTAACTATTGTTTTCATGGGACTACTTCATCTAGGGGACATCATCCAATTACTGAGACCTCACTACAGGGCCATCGCTGGATACATATTGGTATTTCTCAAAAACCAGGACGTTAAATTCCAGCAGCTGGGCATAGTAACCATATTCACCCTCAAGAAAGGTTTGTATTTGTTGTGTAACTACTCATTTAAATATTGCAAAAAAAATATTGCAGCCATTCCACTGGTCTGATCACAGCAACATTAGCTGTTCCTGAGCCGATGTGAAATAGTCAGCCATAGTATTTCAGCTCTCAGCCTGGTGTGTGCTGTGCTGCACTCTGCAGATGGAGACTTTTCAGCTCTACTGGCCGGCAGCGAGCTGGAGATGCAGCTTTGGAAGGTGCATGCGCAGACAGAGGAAACGAGACGACTGCTGCAAATGATTCAGCTCCTTTCTCAACATTCTTAACCCTAGTCTTACTCAGTAAATACACTGAGACGTGCGTACTGTGGACTGTATCAGGTGTTTACACTTTTTTATATTGTATGGATAAGCAGCCATTGTATATCATGTTTGATGTTTTAACATGTTTATTTTACTTTTATATTACCAATTGCTATATACCTTTATATTTTATATTGTTTTTCATGTCATAATTATAGTCAACAAATGAACTGAAAAAGGAGGCAGACATGCTGCATAATATCAACTTTAATCAAAGATGGCGTATATTAACAGGTTAACAAGTGATAATTATAAGCAATACTTAAACTATAGGATCAAATATTGATTGGATACATTTGTTTTTATACTTTTTTTATTTCAATAAATTGACTTAACCCCTATACTTCAAACTTGCTTAGTAAAATGATTGCAGTTTCAAACAAAGCAACTGTCAATGCATTAAATGCTTTGTGCACGATATTCTCTAAAACAATACACACAAAATTGAAGCAAAATCTTTGGGAACTAAGTTCCATAGCAGCTTTGAAATATGTGATTGCTATACTTCACAAAGTCAAGGAGTAAGACAGGAAGTGAACTTTCACCAACAACCTAAACTCTTTGTTCAAAACAGTAGCGCAAACAGCCACTTGATCTATTCTAATTCCACAGTGACATAACTGAGGAAGGAAAAGTGCTTAAATAGTAGCATTGTCAAGAAATATCAGGAGTAAGCTAAAGCATATGGCTGATAAAGTGTTGTGATTGTTATAATGGCCATACTTAATAAGTCAAAGTTTACAGAAACAACTCTTTCCACCACGGATATACTGTATTTTCCAGCAAACTATTGTAACCACTGTCTAAATCTACTGTATATTTTTGGGTTAGTCATTGTTAATTCAGATACCCTTGTACTGAACAAACGCATCTGCAAATTGCTTTAGATACCCAGTACTTATTCCACTGCTTAAACATAGACAAGTGACCAAATGCTGATATCCTCCTTGAGAGGGTTAGGTTGTGATGTTACATGCTCTTTCAAAGTGCTGAAGGGCAGTACAGGGGCTGTACTGTAGTAATTCCTATGTTCCACAAAGAAATCACCACTCTCGGAAAAATTCTTTGAAGGGTCGGCCCACTTTCAAGGTGCTCAGATGACTTCTGCAGAACGCACAACAGGGAGAGAAAAGAAAACGTAAGACATTTTTCAAAGCAATCCAAGAGATGACACACTCACAGTAAACAGTTTAAGATGCTTTCTTATATCGGAGCTTTCATTCGGGGGCCATTTGAGTTCGTAGACGTACCAGCAGGGCAGGAAACTTTCTCACCTAGTCATTAGTCATCTAAATTCACCACCACCTTTCACTATTTAACAACTCCCATATGACTTTGCTTGTGTTCCTGCCAAAGTGGCGAGAAGAGCAGAAAAACTCACTAGCCAGAGCCAAAAGTTGCCAGAATTTGGCTTGTGGCTGGTGTTAATTTCTCACCCTGAGCACCAGTGTACTGTAGAGGCATGCTGGTCGCTTCTCACCTGCTCGTTGGTGGGTCTGGATTTCATCCAGGCCTGTGAGACTTCGGAGAGACCTGCGTTCTTTGAAGGCCACCACAGGAACCACGTCCTCCACACCGCTCAGCCCCAGCTGAGACGGCTCTGGAGTGCCATTCTGCACGGGCTCTGTGTTTTCCTTTGGTCGGGCTACATTTGGCAGGATCCTCGCAGGTCCAGATTTCTGCGAAACAAAAATCGACCCGTTAAATCAAGGACAGGCTGTGGCTTTCAGATGCGGGGTTAGCTGGTTGACTTTGGATGTGCGTCATAAGACCTCAGGGGCAATGTACTTTAAAAAAAACCAAGCAGTGAATCTCACCGTATCTGCAGAATCTGTTCTCCTGGTTCTCCGCATGATCTCCTCAAGTCGCTGGAAAAAGAAAGAAAACATCTTTCATAAAAAGGCTGTCATGGTTGCCTTTGAGCAATTATTGTAATCGATGTTTACCACAGCCAAGATGGGAGTTTCCTCAATAAATATAATTCTTCTCGGTTGAACATTTCATATAGTTGATGTTAATGAATATAGTATGTGCATAGATAGTATAGACAGAGTTGTGTACAGATACAGTAACCTATACTCTTAGATCTTAATAGTTTTGGGGGGTTTTAAGATTTAGTTTTTGGCATTTTGCCAGCCCGTGGGCTGTGGGAAAGTCTAAACCTTAATGATATGCGCACTACCAGGTGAGCCGCCAGGGCGCCCCGATCTTAATCATCTTTAAACTCATCACCTTTTTTCTTGCTTGGCGTTCTGCATCCTCTTTCTGGGCAAGTATTTCTCTCTCTCGCCTCAGCTGGTCTGCCTTCTCCTTTTCTTTGGCTAGCTCCTCCTCTCTCTGGGTAAGAGACCGAGAAAGTGGGCGAAGGACATTTAGCGGGAATGCAATCAGAAACAAACAAAAACAAAAAAGATGGTAGGTGCAGATGCCGTTCCTCAAGTGTTTGCATCGCTCACCTGTTTCTGGAGTAGGGCAGCTTCCCTCATAGCCTGAGCTCGTTCTTCCTCAGCTCGTCTCTGCTCCTCCTCCTCCCTTCTCCTCTTCTCATCCACCAGACGCTGAGTCTCGGCCTGCTGCCGCGCTCGCTCCTCTCTCCTCCTGCGCTCCAGTTCTTCTTGACTCCGCCTGGACACGTCACACACCATAATACAACATCTGTGCTCTTTTCTCAGAGAAATTGTCCCGCTACTGTACTAGTGCTGTACCCTTCTTACCTTTCCGCCTCCTCTCTCTGCAGCTGCTCCTGCTCCTCTCTCTCTCTCTGTAGACGGGCCTCTCTCCTCTTTTCAGCCAGGAGACGGGAGGCCACCTCTGGGTCTGTAGTCCCAGCTGAGGGCCTGCTAATGACTTCAGGAGGCTGAGGAGGTGTAGGGAGAAAGGGAAGCATCTGGGAAGAACCTGAAAAGGGATAACATCAAGTTCAATGTACATATAACATATATAACACACACAAATACCAGTACTGTAAGATTTTATTCCATTCAGTATGTTCCATTTTTGGATGCTTACTTCCGTCTCCCTCTGCTCTGGTTATAGCGACAGCCTGCGTGTCTGGCGAGTTCGAACGCGAAGTCTCAGGTGGATTCTCATCCTCCATCTCCTCGTGCTGACCTTCAGCCGATGTCCTGATCGGCCTCGAGTTGTCAGGAGAGAGGGGAGCGCTACAAGCAGGAAGATCTTCCTCAGGGACGGATGGGAGATCCAGCTGCAGTGGGATGGAGCGTCTTCTGATTGGTTTTCGACGAGTCCTTCACCACCGGGTGACAAAGAGCAGATTATTCATTTTGTTCGCATTACTGCTAGTAAATTACATACAGTGGATTTTTTTTGGGTCACAATGTTTCACCTACCGTTGTGGTGAGGGTGATGGTGTTCTGCTTGGTGTGTTTGTGGCTGGTTTCACGTTGGTGTTGACAGCGGGTGATCTAATGTTTGATCTAGGGCTTGAGATCTTCTTATCAACATTTTGCCCTCTTCCTGCTTTGGTCTAAACCAAAAAGGAACCGGTACAGAAAAAGTTAAAAGTGTCATTTTTCGCCTCTTTGGGTCCAAAAATCACCAAAAAAAAGAGTAAACCAACTACTCAGAGGCACCTTGGTGATAATAACAAATATTAATTGATATAATTGTTATTATCAACCCAGCATATATCAATAGGCAAGGTAGAGGATCAAGGAAGCAGCTGGAATTACCTGTGGCAGACTGATGCTTCTGTTGTGGCTGCTGTTGGGGCGGGGGGAGGCAGATGGCCTGTGCTGAACTGGACGCTGAACTGGACGCTGAACTGGACGCTGAACTGGACGCTGAACTGGACTAGAGTGATGCTGGGGTTTGGGAGGGGTGGTGGCGGTGGCGTTGGTGGTATTCATGGATTGGTATGAAACTGAACGGCGACAAACATGCACAACTGAGTGTTTTGAGCCATAATTGTGAGAAAATGGAGAAATATGGTGCAAATGGTGGCAACAGTGGAAAAGGATGTAAATACCAAGCAGTGGGTGAAAAGAGGGGGAAAGGAACAGAGTTAGTCACCAAAATCAGTGAAAAGAGCCTGGAAAAGTTAGTTGTTGTAGCCATATTAGTTTTAGTAGTAGTTTACATAAGCATAAGAATCCATTAACATTGCACTGAGTAGAGTACCTTCTTCTCCTGGCTGACAACCAGCACTCTTGCTCCTGGCCAGATAGGAGCATGTGGGGGTAAGGAGGCGACTGACCAAGTTCTTCTCCCATGTAGTCAGGGGTAATTGACGTGGAACTAGCGTATTGATCAGTATAAAGAGATACGTGCGGCAAAAACAACAAAGATAAGTCAAGCCAAGAATGCTTTAAGATATGTTACATAGAGCAAAGATAAGCATGGTGTTATGGGTTTAGAAAGATAAATCATTTTACGAGAGAGACAAACTGGAAACTCATCCGTCCCTACTTACCGCTGGGCTTGGTCACCTTCCTGCCTCGAGAGTTGTTACCGAGGTTCTGCTGGGCCTTTTGGCTCTTCTCTATGGTCTTGCGCACTGCAGATTCATTTCGCTCCTTAATTCAGGGGAAAAACAAGCTTTCATTGTTGCCGTCACTTGATCCGGTCACAGAGACAAAGTTGTGAAACCGTCTCTGAACATAAACAGTGTTTGATTTCAACCTCCAAAAACTCACTTTCTCCTCCTTCAGTCTCTGGTTGCGCTTCTCTTCAACTGCAGTGCGCTTCTTCTCCTCTTTCAGCCTCTGCTCCAGGAGTCTCTTTTGGCGCTCCTGCTGTTGTTGTTCATAGTAACGCTTGGCCCGTTGCTCTCGCTCCAACCTGCTCAGCTCCCGAGACGCTGGGGGAAAAAATTGTGAGCCAGTCAAAATAGATTAACCAGTAGCCTATGTTTAGAAATTCATTTAAGTGGCATGATGTGGATTGTACCACCATAGGAGCACACATACCAAGTAACTTCTGGCGCTCCTCTCTCCTCTCCCGTGCCAACTTCAACCGCTCATCAATGTTTGTTCCATTAGGCCCTAGCATGCCAGGAATTACTACTTAGATTCATGCAGTAAATAATATATAATACATGACAAATTGAGGCAGTCTGAAAAAAAGGACGTCATCTAGTAGTCCTAATAATATGTCCTGCAAAATCCCGTGACAGCTACCCGATAAAAGGACAAGTACGACCCCAGGCAGAGAGAGAGAGCTGTATCAAACCTGGAGTGGGCCGTGGACTGGCTGCGTTGCTGATTGGGGCATATTTGTTGACGGAAGGAGAACTAACAGTTTTCTTTGCCTGTGAATTTGGTTTGATAGAATTTCCTTTCTCTGGAAGTGAGAGGAAAAAAAGATTAATCAGCATGTTATTGTATTCAGTGAAAAAATAACAGTACCTTTGAATTCATCTAAGGTTTAGTTTTTCATGATCTGAAGTATGTGTGACACGCAGAACATTCCCTGGACATTGATAAACTGTAGGTTACTACTGCAATCACACACAGGGCTCATCCTCTAAATGCATTTTTAGATAACAGGAGATGACCCTTGGAATAAAACGCATAACCAATAGATTACCTAGGAGTCCTTGTTAGTGAAAAATCTACCAGTTGGTATGTTTACGCTACGTCCTGAAGCGTCTGGAGATAGGCCTGCTGTGTTCAGTCCCTAATGCTGACTGTTATGGACCACGATGGCCTTAGGGTCAACTGCAACTGAAAGAGCCATTATGAACTGCCTGCGCCTAAGAGCCGAAGAGATCATGGCAGCACCTGACCAGTCCTCATGCAGACGACAGCAAAGACAAACCGCAAATGATGATAGTACGTGGTGGCTCCACAGAAGACTGAGGGGTAATTAATACACATGCAGAAGGGGAAATCACATGGTAACATAAGGCTGTATCTCCTACAGTGTTAAACAATATCAGGCAGTGTAAGTACGCTGTTATTTTTCTCTATGTACGTTATGTAATCAGTGTCCATAGACGTCCCCTGCTGTGTATTGCCTCTTAAAAATCCTCATGGTTAGGATGGGCATGCACGATTTCAAATCGACAATAAATGATTTACCAAAGAAAATGCAAAATCAATGCTCCACTCATGCGTCATCATCACGATCAGATGATCCTGCGATGATGATAAACAGTAACTCTGGCTTGGCTTCAAATACTGTACAGTTGTTTTGGTTCAGATACTGTACAGAACCTTTTCTACAAAAGCAGAGATGATAAGCTACTAACCTCCCGGTCTCTTGTTAGATCCATTCCCCTTCTTCTGGCTCTCCAAGATCCGGGTAGAGAGTGGTCCCTGTGATGGAGGGACGACACTCTGTTTCTTCTGGACAGCCATGCTAGGCACTGAGCCTGGCATACCAATGCTCTGGTACTCAACACCCTCCTCCCTTCTCTCCTCCTCCTCCTCCTCTAATGTCTATTTCAAGATGCCTTTGGGTCCTCGCCTTCAGTGTGCGCCGGACTGCCTTCTGCATCAGCTGCTTGCTCGTCTGTGCATTGCAAAGCGAGAGAAAAGCATAAAAACCAATGGAGAATAACAGAGTATAGCTGACTTGACTGTATTCAGGCTATATCCCCTGTTCAGTGGAGTGGAAATAAATTATAGCAAGATTATCCAAAAAGGGAAATACAAGGAATACAATCTTCCTCTCCAATCTCCTTTAAGGTGTGGAGATTCTGATCCTCACTAAGACTTCACTAAAAATGGTTACTCCCCCTTTAAAGAGCTCACCCTTGTGAGCTGCTCTGCTTTACTTTCATATAATAAAGCCTGTGTCACTTTAACTCCCCCACCACACTCCTTGCAGCCAAAGGGATGTAGCATTTCCTGGGCAGAGCGAGGGAAACAGAGCTCAGAGCATGTCCATGTGAATAGTTACCAGGACAACAGTGGTACAGCATGCAATGACATATACTGCTAGGACATTAACCCGCTCTGATGCACTCCATGTCCTCAATAGATGCGAGGCAAAAATGGGATTGTTTTATTTTTTTACCCATGATTCTCCTCTGGTGAATGCAGAGATACAACCAACCACTAGATGGAGGTCTTTCCTTCTGGAGAACTGGCTGAATCCAGCCTTTGCCTCTCCTGCTGTGGCTGGATTTACCCAAGGACAAAAATTAATCTATTTTTTTGGACCCAAATGTGACGTTTTTATTGCTGACTAAACATGAAAAAACATCAAATCTGGGTCACACAAGACTGAAAGTCAAGTTGTTTTTGCTTTTATGTAAATCTAGTTATTGATTCCTTTGGTCTGATCTCATATCAACCACTCAATGCACGTTCACTCATATCAGTGATCTATTTTCACTTGCTGTGTGACGTGACATGGTCAATATGGTGCAACTAACATGAACAATTAAATTTTTAAAATCAAAATGTCAAGTTATAAACATAACATTTTATTAGTAGTAGGATTAGACCTCTCATAACCCCACTTTCTTTACAACTGAAAATCACAAATCATAAAAAAAACCTTTCAAACAGAAACTGTGACATTCCGTTGGTTATGACGCGTTTTACAATGTTTTACAGGTTTTTTTTTCTGTCACTGAAAGTACACCGTCATCCTCGTTCACTTCTTTCACCTGTGAAGTACATCTCCAACATAATAGCTGAGCATATTTCAATCCTAATGTTCAAGCAGGCCCTACACTGTAACATTCAAGCCGTTCTGAGAGTAGTGTGAGTCTACGGTCCTGCTTCTCTTCCCTGTAGGTGTCCACCCCCCCTGTGAGCCTTGGTTTGAATCTGTGTCAGTGGAATGAAGTGTGAGGGAGGTCTCACTACCAGTGGGGGAGTCAACTGTCTCATAGGCTTCGCTAAGCTGGTTCACATCCCCGGAGTGATTAGAGTCGGAGAGTTTTCTTTCCGTGCCAATGGAGGGGGATGGTACAGAACACTGTCCTGTGTTGCTGCTGCCCATCTCCCCAGAGGGGCCTGTTGCTGTCCGATGAATAGGGCTTGTGTTGCCTGGCCCATTCGTCACCCCCTCCCCAGAATCTCTGTCGTGGGCAGGCTGTGTGTGGCCCGGGGTGGCGGAGCTGGCTGCTGAGCGCTGGGCCTGGGACAACTGCTGACACGCCTCCTTGAGCTGCTGCTGGAGAACCAGGATGGTGCTCTGCATGCCCTCCACCTCCTCATCCAACTGAATGATGAAATCGTTCAGCTCTGCAGTAGACCACAGTCCAAAAGAGAAATGGTTGGATACAGTCAAAAATTGGGGATGAAAGCACACACATCCCAAACCAAAAGAGGATGGAAGACTTTATTATTCAGAAAACAAAAACAGCTCTGGGTTTGGAACTAAGCATCACTACAGGTGTTAATAAATGTTTACGCTAGAACAGAATCGGCACTTACAGCAACAAAGTATAATACAGGCAATTCTCTGTGACATAATTTAGTCGCAAATTATTTCTTTATCAAAACAAACTGGAGGTGAATACAAAAAACAAACCTTTGTACAAACACTTACCCAAACAAAGCTAGCGAGAATAAAGACGAAGTTAAAGAGAGACCTACCGTCCTGGCTCCTCTTGAGATCGCCGCTGTACTTCTTCTGCAGGGCCAGTTCAGCCTCCAGCTGGGCGATGCGTCCCTGGGAAAGCTGCCTGCCCAGTTCCTGGTTCTCCTGGATCAGCATCCGACACTTGGCCATCAGCTTCCTCCCTGTCTGGCTGCAATGCAGATTTAGATCCTTCATAACTTGGCGACATGAGAAGAAAATAACTCACGGCTGAGAGCTAAATAACTAAGGCCTCTGTTTTGTTTACATTTGGATTAGAGGCTAAATTGAACCTTTTAAATAATATTAATCTCCATGATAACCAAAGTGAAAGTTGTGAAACATGAGTTATGAATTTCAGAGAGACAGTTGCAACATTCATCGATTAATCAAACAGTCATACCTGCTCACGGCTCATTTTACTGACAAAGTGATGTTCAAGATGACTCCTGTGTCAGCTCAACGTGAAGCAAGCCCGAGATCACTCCACATACCGACAGTCTTTAGTATTAAACAGGTTCTGGACTGGGGTCTGATGGACACTCCTCCATATCAACTTAACAGTCATCATCTATGTGGACTCTTTGTGGACTGGGGGAATGAATGGCTTCGCCAGGAGCGTGTACCCATTTGGTTTGCAAAGGACTTGAGGTTGTGCACAGATAAACCCTGGCAGTCATCAAATATATCCATCCATCCATCCATCCATCCATCCACAAAGAGTACAGCTAAATGGGGGCTTATTTGGAGATTGAGAATGACCATCTCTTCTGGGCAGTCCTGGATCAGGTAACCGTATCTGCCTGGTCTCTCTTTTTTTTTTTTTTAAAGTCAGTCATGTTTCGAACATATAAGCACTGTCTGCCTTTCCCACCACTGTTAGCACTCTTGCGGAGGAGAGTTGTCAGGCCAAGTCTTGGCTGGAGGATTTTGGTTTGGTTTACCTATCAGGCGTAAACTTCCAAGCACTGAGTTCATTTTGGGCCTGCTCCAGTTTGTCTTTAGTCTCGTCCAGTTCACGCCTCATTTTGAGGAAAAACAGGTTGACAGCCGGGTCCAGCATGGATGATCGCAGCTGGGCCAGGTTCGGTTGTTGGGCTTGCTTGAGATACTGAATCTGAGTCTGGATAAAGAAGAGTTCAAGCAGTGGTTGTGTTAGATTTTCTCATTGTCCGTCATTTTGACGGACGGGGTCGTAAAAATTCTGTCATAATCTATTATTACCCGTCATTTTAATTTTAATTTTTTTTTTAATGATAATGAGACATAGCCTATTTAATAGCATTTCATTTTAAAATACAATCGATCACAGTAACATTTAATATACAGAAGAACAAACTTAGATGATATTTATAAGAGAAAAGATGAACAGAGACATCGACTGTGCGGTCACTTTTCATGTCAACACACACAAAGCAGATGAATGATTTCCCCCCCCCGCAGTGACAGCGAGGGCACTAAAACACTGCGGCTTGAGCGTTATCAAACGCATCAAAGGAGATTGCTGCAGAGGCGATTGTCATTAGTCTTTGCCTCGGACAGACGGCTTCTCATGGCCGTTTCAAAGGCTGAACAGACTGGAATTACCAGCGCCACACTTCAGCCAGAGGTTTGAAGTCGGGGAACATTTCTCCCAGGGAAGTGATCAGAAGTCGGCAAGACTCTCTGAATGTGGGATTTCCCGATGCTGCAAACACTCGCTTCACCGGGAGGAAATCCCGCAGCATGCGCTCCTTTTGCACCAGGGGTGCGCCTGCTGCACACCTCTATGACCCGTAGTGGTCACAGACGTGCTCCAAGGCCTCCAGTCTTCTTAGCTGGTTATTGACAGTGTTACGTATGAATTACTTAACGTTATGGTAGATCGCCCTCAGTGTAATCTATCAAAATGACAGACGGCCTTCAGATTTTACCGTCGTTGTTAAAAAAATTCTGTCAATGACGGAAAATATTCGGTTGACGCGACCGCTGAGTTCAAGTGTCATGTTAAAGGCACCAAGTCCACCATCACTGCAAAGTACTGTTCTATGTGTCTGCCCAGATTGATACGCTTGGACAGATTCAGTCATACTTACAGAGCATTCCTGCATTTCCTGCTCTTTGGTGGCAAGCCTCATCACCAGGATGTTCTCTCTTCGAGCAGCCTCCTGCTGTTGCTGCTTCAGCTTCTCCTCTGATTCCCTTAGATCGGTCACATCGTTTGCTGTATGACGAGAAAATGCTAAGTGACAAAAGGTCAGTCTCAGCAGAATAGCTAAGCCAGAGAAAACACACAACACACTATTCAGCTCATAATGATCAGTGGTGAGGGGGGAAAAATTAAGAGAACTTACAATTTAACGCTGAATATTTCTTCTCAAGCATTTCAATATAGGCTTCCTCCTGCTTCCACCTGACAGACAAGAGAACAAGTGCACCATTCAAACACAGTAGTGCTATGACATAATCTAAAGCTACCAAAAGCAGAGGGTTACATTTTTGGGTTCAGTTCATCACTGATAGACAGACAAACTTTCTGCATTGGTGGAGAAATACCTCTGAAGGAGTTCTTCACGGGTCATATTCTTCAAATCAGATTCACTGAGACGGACCTGCATCAAAATTGTTGACATGTAAGTCACATGCTCTACTTGCCCCTTGTACATTTTCACTGGCGCAGCAGGCAAAAATAAAAATAACCACTTTCTCCATACACTTAAGACGCAAGTAAATATAAATGATTTAGAGTGACATCTTGAGGCCATTTGGGCTAAAGCCAGTCTAGACGTATCAAGGATCAAAAGGGAGGCACAGGACAGATGGTAGACAAAATAAACCACATGGAAAAGGACTTTAAAGTAACTAAATCACAATTACAAAGGCAGCTACACTAAACCGAATGCCATAGCAGTATGTGTCTGCTTTAAAATGACTGTTTTCAAAGCAACACGAGGCAACTAAAAGCCGAAAAGAGCCCAAATTATTCCCCAAAACGGTAAAATTATTCAATGTGGCAAGGAAACGGGCTGTCTCAAAAACCACAACCCAGTTTTTATTGCCCAAAAACTGGGATAAAATGCCTCAGTAAAAAGAAGAACAGTGGTCACTTAACACTTAACAGGATAGCTGCCTAACACCAAGAAACTATGGCACCAGAACTTAACTCAGCATTCAATCAACACCCCTGCAACACAGACTCAACAAAAACTGTAGATCAGGAGCTTCACAAATTCAGAAACCACTTGTATCCAAGGCCAATGCACACAAACACGTAATCTGGTGTTAGGAGCACAAACCCTGGACCCCTGTGCAAGAGAAAAAATTACATAGTCTGATGAGCTTTCACCCTTTCCCCTACATCCGGACGGGTTTACATTTGGAAATAGCAAAAGGATACTTTTGACTTACTTCTGTTGCCAACTATTAAAATGTGGTGGTGCATCTGTAATATTAGGGGCAGGGCAGCCATCATTAGGTCTGATGACTGCTATGCAAGATGGTGAAATGAAATGACCAAGGAATACAAGTCCATTTTTCAGGACCAGGAGGACCCTATGGTGCCAACACTGGTCCCTCAAGATGTACCCATATTCCCAGATGATAAATGTTCCCATAAACACTGCTTAACAAATTAAAACAAGGATGACGTCAAACATCTTCCCAATCACTATATCTAAACGTCATTAACCTTTACTCCTTCATCACTCCACAAGCTGGCTTTCCTTCTGAAGGATGGTCCAACATCCCACACTGTTACACACAATTCAGGACTTCCATGACCAAGACTGAAGCTTATCTGAACGCAAATGTAGCCCTAGGAACTTGACATTCATATATCCTTATGTATTTCTGATATTTCGTCCATTCACTCTGTCAGTGTGAATGGAGCTGGCGTTAAGGTGATGCTCGTGACCCACCTTTTTGGGCAAAGGTTCGTCTTCAGTCATGCTGTAGGCGCTGGGGGGGCTGTAAAACAAAATGTCGAGTTGACATAAGTTGATGTTAAATTAGCTGGCTAAGTTAGCTAACGTTCTGACAGGTGGACATCGATCTGACAGCATAACCTTATTTCTACCACTAACCGTTAGCCAGCCAAACATAACCATGCCACATTGTGTATGGTTCCGCTGGAGGTGCGTGGAGTACCGTTACGTTAGTTAACGGTGACTCAGAAGCTTGCTAAGCTAACGGTCGCAAACTGATTAGCAAGGTTACCTGATTTACCTAAGCTAGCTGATTAGCTAACGTTAGGTAATGGTACCTAACTAACGTATGGTTTACGTTGGTAAACGTTACTTTGGTACTAGCTAGATTTAGTAACGTTACCTAGCTAAGCCGCTTAGCATTCTTGTTAGCAAAAGTCTCAACTTTGAGGCAAACTGATTCCATTATAAACGTGTCGGACGGACAGTTAGCGCTGTGTAACGTTACGTTAGCAAACTGACTACCTTGGCGTTTGAGCACGCAGTCCAGCGAGCTAACTAGGTAACTAACTAGATAATGTGTTAGGTACCTACCCGCACACAGTCTGCAATGTTGAATTAGGTAAACTGTTTGTTGAACTAGCTTCCAATGATTGCAGTCTTCCAAAGCCAGACAGCACAGCTCAGCCAGGCAGCAACGCCAACGTGCCTCTGGCCACCAGGTGGTGCTTCCGTTGATTACTGGCCACAACATGTCTAGCCAACAACTAACGTTACTGCATTTTGGATAAGCATTTGTCATAGCTGCTCTGGTTGGCCTTCTGTTCGAAGTTAATCATGATGGTGTTGGATGAATGACAGTTAATCTATTGAATAAGGTGCTCTGGGAGGTTTGGAAGAGATATCTGAGGAAGTACATGCACTGCACAAAATTTGGGCAAAATTGTGCCACAAATAGGCCTAATGTTAGTTTCTAGGCCTAATGTAAACCAACGTGGGATGGAAGGGTTTTGATACAGTAGACAGCCAGACCATAGAATTAATGGTTCTGACTCATTCATTCAACTATATGGGTGCTTCCTGTGGCTTGTTCCCCTTCTTGACTGGGGCGTCTTTTGCGCGTACGCA
>OMOV01015503.1:22861-38933 GCA_900312565.1 Beryx splendens
CTCAAAGTGAGTGGTGCTTCCTGTGGCTTGTCCCTATTCTGGACTGGGGTCGTCTTTGGACAGGTGCTCATAGGCCCTGTGCTTGTTGTCTACTATCTTGACTCATACACCAACAATAACAATGCACTGTGTCTCTGTTTCACTGATGATGCGAGCCAACCCCCACCCCCTCCCCCCACCGCAAGAGTCTGAAATGTGTCATAAGGATACACTACACCACAGTCAGGTGGTGTGCCCACAGAGTCAGTGGAGCACAAACAAGACGGTGATAACCGGCCTACAACAGGCACAGCCAAAAGAGGGCTTTGGACACTGGACCTACACAGGATAAGATTGCATGGCTGGTATCAAGTCATTGTGTGGTTCACCCTAGACGACATTGTGAAAGGTGTCACTTCAAGGGCTCGGTTGCATGCTCATGCATATTCATTAGCGCAACCTAAATATTAATCCAAAATACAAGTAATAACATTCATAATGTGCGTTACTGTAAAACAATAGAAATATTAAAAGTTCATGATTGATGATCTTGAACCAGAGGCTGCACATTTCTGAGAGTTTCTAATGACAGCTGTACTTAATCGACCTATGCAGAATGTTTTACTCAAATTACACATTCTTCTTCTTTTATCTCAGTTTAAATAGAAAAGACAGCCGTGGCACAGTAGTATGGCGTTTGATGTCAACTCCAGAGTGTCCTCGTGTTTAAAGACACCATCCATCAGGGACTGAGGTTAGTTAAACTGGACTACGGTGGCAACCGGTAACCGTGCACGATTGGTGACACGGTTACCGACGATGCTGGAGGGACTACAGGACATCTCCGCAACCCCTCTTAGCCTGTATTGAATCATGTAATTAAGGCCAGAATCCCTCAGCAGAAAGGCCAGGTTGGTGTCACGACAAGTATCACACATCTCCATCTGATTCCTGTGCCTTGCAACCTGCAGCTGCGTTGGCAGGAAAGGACACATCCGCTACAGACATGGGTAAAGAAAGACACAGGAAAAGCAGTTCAATTTAGTTGATTGTGAGGTTTGATAGGGATATGCAATTGAATAGTAAATCGCACTAATTAGATATATATAGTATATTCCTTCCACATGGTACTCCATCACTTTCTTAAATGGGTAAAACTTTAAGATGCAGTATTTCCCCAACCTAAGAAGTAGAGTTACACATTTTCCAGGTATTCTCTCTAAGCAAAATCTATTTCTTTTGTTGTGAGCAGTGATAGCTTCACATAATGAGGATGACACATGCAACACTGACTGGAGCGCTTAAATAATTGAAAACCTTGTTTCATCGGATACCAGCAACTTTAGACTTTGGCGTATGGCTTACAGGCTGGCTGTATGTGTAATTGATGAGATGATGAACTGTACTTCAGCGTTCAGTAGAAGCTGTATTTGAATAGAAGTTGCTAATGCATGCCTCAGCTCAGTAAAATAACTATAACCAATGGTTTTACCTACTGCCCCTTTTTCAGTTTGTGAGAGAAGACTGATGTCATCTTCACTACAATAAACTTTAGGCATCATTTTATGAACCACACTTAAGATCACATGTTACAGTCAAAACCGATGTATTAAACCTTAAACCTGAAGACTTTGAAAACACAAGGCATTGTAAATAGGGCTTGACAGCATTTGGTGATTCCATGATACGGGACAGTGTGTCTGCACCAAGACCCAATTTGGAGCAGTACCCCATTAATGATTGAAAGGGGGCATTCTTCCAACTTGGCTGGACTGATTTTATTTACTTGCATGAAATTCTATCACATGTGACATGGCAATTTATTGATTAGCCCATGTTTTTCTCACACTGACATATCTGTTTCAGCTTTTTCAGTGTAGTATTGTTTTGATATTACTTTACAAGTGAGTAGGTACACTGTGCCAGTCTCTTTCTGAATACAAGCACAGACTTTAATTTGTGTCTTTCTTTGCTCCTTGTAGAGTGCCAGCTAATTAAATGCTTCCTAAATGCATTAAAATGCAACGTCTAGTACTTCCCAACACTGTAAATTCATTAGAGTCAGGATAACTCCATTATGTAGCCTAATTACACAATTTCTAGTAAACACTCTACAAATTGGATTATTCAGTTGGAGGGCTTGTGTGTGAAAGCTGGCGGTCGGCCTTTTCCGCAACCTATCCTTACAAGATGGATGGTTTAGGATTTGAGTAATATATTTTCAGAACATCTTATTCTGTTCCCAGCCTGTGTGGATTGGCAGACTCTGCTCACTGTGACGTCTCTCAGCAGTCCCTAGTTATAGTTACCAGTCTCGGGTTCAACACTCATACACTATTCATTGGCGTATCACATCACTCCTGCCCAACTTCAGACCTGGGCGAACCAAATTCTTTTCTGTGCAACTTTACTTTGTGGCCTTATTGTTACTGCTAAGTAAGAGTCGAAAATGGTTATGTAGTATTGCTTTCCGTTTTAGAGAAAGAACGTTCAGGGTCTTTTCCCCTAAGGAACCTGTTGGAGCTAGTCGGAGGAAGGAGGCAAAAGTGCCATTTTCTTGTATGGTATGTATGGATTCAGTAGCAACATCATGTTAAGCAGTGATGTTGACTGGTGTGACAAAGCATGGCGTTGGCATCTAGGCATCGATGTTTTCCAGCATATTTTCATAAACTACAGTCTGTTTTTTTGAGACACTTGTTTAGCAGTTAATAATTGGATTGTTAGCCAACTAATTGGTTTTGGAAGACTACAGAAAGATGTAGAACTTAACATTCAAAGTCCTTTGCAGTTGGTCTTATATTGCTCATGCATGCATTTTGGGTATTATAGACTTTATGATTGTGGCTTTTTCTGTGTAAAATGTAGTTCATATGGTGCTTCATCATTTGGCTAAACATTTGGCTTTGACTAAGATTCAGGTCAGTGTAGTCCTTTGTCATGAGTTATAAATATACAGTACATAATTGGTGTTCTTGTGTTGTTTGCTGTTTGGGGGAATTACATTTAACTCTGAAAATGTCAAACAAATGCTCAGATGGTGTAAACAAAGCTTTTAGTGGAAAAAGTGTCAGCCCTTCACGACTGAATTTTAGCCAACTATATTTACCTTTAAAAAATGGTCATCTTTGGAAATGAACGGCTCAGTTGGTTGTCATGCTTGAGCATTTCAACCTAGATGGAAAATTCACGATGCAGACTAATTATTTGAAGTGTATTATTTTCCACAATGCATGTGAAATGTATCCTCTTTAATTGATGTATTAAGGTCAGTTGATTTGAATAATTAAAAGCCCCTATTGGAGGCTAAACGAGGGTGTGGTAGGCAGCACACAGATACCCCTCTAAAAATGCTGCCATGCATACAGTGCTTGAATATGTTGTGTAATCTGTAAGTTTTAAGTACAAGTTTTGTTGCGATACTTTGAACTACATTCTGGGTTTGATGTGTTGGTAAAAGGCAAATTGTCTGAATAATTCAGGGAATTTCCCAATTGCTCTTAATACTTTCTTGAGAGCAGTTAGCAATAGGAAGAGGAAATGAAGAGTTAATATGATTAAACTAATTTGGTTTTCAATTAATTCAGCCTTGGAGTTGAAAATTGGATTTTTTGAAATCATCAAATGTACAAGATCTATAGGAATAATAATATTCCTATACTAATATAATAGAAGGCAAAGTTTTTAAACGATCACCATCAACTTCCTTTACAGAGCAAGAAAAGGCTTGTTTTGAACCATGAAGCGCAGTAAGCACCGCGGACACAAGGAGGACAGGAACGGAGGTATCAGTGTGACAGTAGATGAGGCCAAAGCGGCTGGGAAACGCAGGCTGATATTACAAACTCCTGTTCACTTACGTTTCCGTCAGGGTTTCCCTTAGTGATGGCAGTCCTCTGAACTGCAGCCCATTTCACCCACTAAAACACATTCTGTCACACCAAAGCACTAAAGGTGTTCTCATCTCATGCGTTGTCACATTTGATTCCAGTCTTGAAAGATACTATGCAGCAGTTGCTTGACCTTCTAAATTTTGGATAAACTCATACATGTTCTTGAATAATTTTACTTGTAAATGGAAAATAAGCTTTTTGGAACTTTCTTTAACCAGTCATACAATAGATCCAAATGCAGGTTTGTCAGTGTTAACAAATATTGCAACTCTTTACAGCTTTTAAATGCATGTATGATCAGGTTCAGCTGTCACATATTGTCAGTACGTGTATCAAAAGGTCACAGCATGAATTTCAGAAAAAAATAGTCTTCAATTCAATACATCACAATGTAAGTAAAGCTTTCGGGGGGAGACAGTGTTTCAACAGGGGGCTCCATATTGCAAGTATGTACTGAGCTTTCAAGATCTCCATTCTCTAGCTAGCGGACTATTTTCTTGCTACAGTTCCGGTTGTCCTTATTGTGTATCTTTCCTGTGATCTCCAGATGAGCCCGCTATTCTGGAGACAGAGGACCTGGATCAACAGGGCATGTTCATAGGAGGAGGTCAAGATCCTGACACCATCTCACTGGCCTCAGTCACAGCCGTCACCACCAATGTATCCAATAAGAGGCGAGTTTTATTTACTTTTATGCACATGGATTTCCTTTTAACCTTGTTGTTCTTATGGAGCTTGTGTCCGGAGCCTGCGCGCCAAATACGATATATACAAGGCTCTGCTTGTGTCTGTAGCTCAGATGAGTTATATTTTGATATCGCTGAGCAAACTTAGGACTCACAGGAGTTTGACTTAACCATAGCGACTGTCACACTTTGTTATTGTACAGATCAAAACCAGACATAAAGATGGAACCCAGTGCTGGAAGACCAATGGATTACCAAGTAAGAGAATAAGGATAAAGTCATTGTCCCAGTTCCTTAAGATTTGTTATAACCTACATCAGTCAATCAATAAATCATCAATCAATCAATCAATCATTCATTCATTCATTCATTCATTTCCAGGTCAGTGTGACAGTAATCGAGGCCAGACAGCTGGTGGGATTGAACATGGATCCTGTGGTCTGTGTGGAGATTGGAGAAGATAAAAAATACACGTCAATGAAGGAGTCAACCAACTGCCCATACTACAATGAGGTGAACAGTAATAGTGGGACCAATCACATCAGTCATTAAAACATATTTCATATCTATATGTCCAGCCAACTTTATAATCCTAACTTATTTGTTTTGTTTGTTTTTCCAGTATTTTGTGTTCGACTTCCATGTCCCTCCAGATGTTATGTTTGACAAAATCTTGAAGTTGTCTGTAAGTTGTTTAACGCACAACAGTTTAACCGATTCATATTATTCCCATAGTTTGTTGCAAGACATTGTTTTAACCGGTTTCACATCAAATTTTTACTCTCTCAACCAACCCGTAGGTAATCCACTCCAAAAACCTTCTGCGTAGTGGAACACTGGTTGGAACTTTCAAACTGGATGTCGGCACAATCTACTCCCAGCAAGGTAAAGGATTCATGAAAATAAGGCTTTTTTAATTATGTATGATGACAACACTGATATTTAAGTGCATGTTGAATTTCTGTTCTCTATTGTTTTACAGAACATCAGTTTTACCACAAATGGGCTGTGTTGTCCGACCCTGATGACATCACAGCGGGGTGTAAGGGCTACGTTAAATGTGACATTGCAGTTGTGGCCAAAGGAGACAATATAAAAACTCCACACAAGGCCAACGAGTCTGATGAAGATGACATCGAGGGGTAAATAAAATGTTATTGAACATCAATGAATTGTTCGTGCAAGGACGAAATCCTCAGGAAGGACCAAGAAAGAATAAACATGAAAACAAATGTGTTGTTATAAAGCTGGAATTTATTCACACAAGTATTATTCATACTGTAAATTACTACTTTATCTCTCACAAGTTTTGAATCCTGCACTTGAATATGTGTATATTTTGTTAATTAACTCAATTCACCATTTTCCCATCCCTGCTTCAGCAATCTCCTGCTACCAGAAGGGGTTCCTGCAGAGCGACAGTGGGCGCGCTACTATCTGAAGATCTACAGAGCAGAGGGACTCCCCAGAATGAACACCAGCATCATGGCCAATGTCAAAAAGGCCTTTATAGGAGAGAATAAGGACCTGGTTGATCCTTATGTCCAAGTCCACTTCGCTGGGCAGAAGGTAAGTGATAGCAAAGATCACAAACCTTCACTCAAATGTGATTGCCTCTTGAGTTCCCTTGAGGATCCACCCAAGTAAAAATATAAATCAAAACTACAATTCATTTTTTGATGATAAGAGCATTTTTTTGTCAACAGTTTCTTTAAAGACGACCTAATCAATCAAATCAATTTTCAAATTTTAAAGAAAATCCACTTAAAGTGAATGGAACCCGTCCTTGTTTTGTAACAAGTATACATGTGATTGTAATGTGTGATTACAGGGGAAAACCTCAGTTCAAAAGAGCTGCTATGAGCCCATCTGGAACGAGCAAATCGTTTTCACTGAGATGTTTCCACCACTGTGCAAACGCATGAAGATCCAGCTCCGCGACTCAGATAAAGTGAACGATGTGGCCATAGGAACACATTTCATCGACCTGCGGAAGATTGCTAATGATGGAGACAAAGGTGAGTCATGATGACTTGATTTTGAGGTTAACCAAATTTTGGGGAGGGAAATTTGAACCTCTGAAATGTCAAAAACCTTAGTGACATAGCCTTAGCACTGGATACATAAGGTATTCCAAGAAGAAATCTGGATCACTGAAACATTGTCTGAAGCTGGACAGTAGCTAGTAGTAGATGGTAACTTTTTGTCTCCACACATTTCCAATACAAGCAAGCATCCTCCAGGTTAGCTTCAAAATGCTTCTTTTGGATATGGGATCAAATTGAGTAAGTACCTTTTCAGATGCTCATTTACTCTATATCTCTCAGGCTTCCTTCCCACGCTGGGACCCGCCTGGGTGAACATGTATGGCTCCACCCGTACCTACACCCTGATGGACGAGTACCAGGAGCTGAATGAGGGGCTGGGTGAGGGGGTGTCCTTCAGGGCCCGCCTGCTCATCAACCTGGGCATGGAGATCCTGGACACCGCCTCGCCTGAGATCACCAGCTCCACAGAGGTGCAGGTGGAGGGAGTGCCCAACATCTCAGAGGTGGGTCCCTGCCTGGATGGGCAGCCAAGCAGAGGAAGCCCATTGTTGCTCCTGGTGACGTGTCATTGTGATGCAGCTATTTTGAATTATTGATTATCTTCATTTAGACCACCTGGTGCATTATTAACCCACTATTTGCGTTAATGTGGCTTCTTTTTTGTTGGAGGACAATGTATATCACACAGTAGATTCAATTGAGCACAGAGGGACTGAGGAGGACTCCCAAAGCCCTGTGGGAGTCCTGAGGGATTCAGTTCTCGTCAAGCCAGGACTGTCAGATAGCTCATATTACAGGATTCTCGGGCCACACTAGATTACATAGTGTGTTGTTATAGTTCGACAATTTACTGTTACAATTTGGCTCAGATACTGACATAAATTTGTTCATGTTTACAGAGCGCCACTGGGAAGATGGAGGAGTTTTTCCTCTTTGGTTCATTCCTCGAGGCCACAATGATTGACAGAAAGATTGGTGATAAGCCCATCAGCTTTGAGGTTGCCATAGGTAATTTCCACTATCTACTCATTATCATACTGTCCTGCTGTCATACTGTCCCATCATCAGGCCCAAACAGAATCTGTGGACATTTTAGTTCATTTACAGTGGAATTTTTGATTCTCTATACAACATGTTTAGTATTAAAACTGCAATATTCAAGATTTTTATGTAAAAACACACCTGTCAAGTGAGGCTGCAATAGAGGAGAGCATCCCATCGCCTCTAATTGAGGCTCTGTAGATTTGCCCAATTTGCCCAAAGGAAATTTTGGTGTTGGGTATGGTCACTGGCGGGAAATCTCTGCACACAGGAAGTGATGAATCAAAACTTAAGAGCAAAATAGAAAACTTGTGCCTAGTCAGCAGTGAGCGAGCGCTCTATCCAGAGGAAGCTGGACTCACCAAGGTTAGATCTTTTGCCTTATTCGTCCCTTTGGTTTCCTTTGGTATGAAGCATCACAGACCAGCCTGGTTGACAAACATGAGTATGCTGTGTGCAGTTTACTGACATCAGGTTATATGATTTCTGGGTCTTGAAGTACCCAAATTCAGTTAGTTTTCTCACTGCCATTGGGGACCACCAACGTGCAATAAATTGGTTATATGAAAGCCGATCCAATTGGGCCTGCTCATCATCATAAGGTGTCAGTACAGCACATTTTTTTGGGTGTGACTGCTAACATAGTTGCTGATTGCCAGGTAACTATGGAAACGAGGTTGATGGGGTCTTCAAGCCGAAAACAAAGGGGAAAAAGGGAGGCGATGGTGACGAGGAGGAATCTGAACTGATCCAGAACTCCAGCGAGGAGGAGATGGACGACGACGACGACCTGACTTCAGTGGCTGTCACTCCTCCCATGAAACCTGTCATCACTGACCGGTCAGCGCAGTATCATCATCACAGAATGGCAGTGCACAGAACAGCAAAATATAGAAAGAGCTCATTCCAAAATCAATCAAATCATTTACTATTTGAAAGAAAAACTGATGCCTGATACGGTGCCTCTTATAAAATGATTTCTGGCAACAAGTATGGGTTATAATTAAAGTCATTATAAGACCATTCCCTATGAAATTGTAATATTTTTAAGGATAGGAGTTAGAAAATATTGGATTTTTTCCAAATTTAATGCATAGCAGTTTAGATTAAAAGCCTTCACTTGAATCTTTTTACTTTGTTAAATATATAGTTTATAGCAAAAGTGCACATCAATCAACGTCACAGCATATATGCCACTTTTAAGCAGCCAGGTGATTTTTTTTCTATTTTCAACTGAACTTATTCCTGTCATGTTGTTTGTGTCCACAGGAACTACTTCCACCTGCCGTATTTTGAGAGGAAGCCATGCATCTACATCAAGAGCTGGTGGCAGGACCAGAAAAGGAGGCTGTATAATGCCAACATTATAGACAACATCGCACATAAACTGGCAAGTCAAACACTTTACAAATACAGTGAGCATAGTATGAAAAAAACAAACCAATCAGTTGTCTAAGGAGTTTCGTTAATTTGTCTGTTGGGAGTTGAATTGGGTTCCTGACTTTTGCCGAGTGAGCCTTAATGAGGAAAGGCCAGTAATTGAGCAGGTGGTGCATTGTTATTATTCATATATTATCAATATGCAAACATCTCCCACTGCTTCTACAGGAGGACGGTCTGAATGATGTGCAAGAGATCATCAAGACAGAAAAGACCTATCCTGAGCGCAGGCTTAGGGGCGTCCTGGAGGAACTCAGCCACGGATGCAGGTCTTTAGTTACAAACTTCCCCTTCATATTATAAAAACTCGCTGTTTTATCATGTAATGGATCATAATAGACTTTCAAACTGACCGAGCTCCGATTCTTCCAGTCAGTTTCTGTCGCTGGCAAACAAGGACCAGAATCAGTCTGGGAGAACCAAGCTGGACAGGGAGAGGCTGAAGTTGTGCATGGCAGAAGTGGTATGTCAAGCATAAAGGAGCCGTGTTTTTCTTCTACATTTGTGTTGTGAATATTTGTAACTGCATGCTAAATGCCAGGCTCTTTCTGCTTTTAGGAGAGCATAGGCCAGCAGGCAAAGACCATGAGGACACAGGTGAAGAAAAGCACAGTGAGGGATAAAATCAAGCTGGCTCAGAACTTCCTCCTAAAGCTGCGCTTCTTGGCTGATGAAGTAAGATACGCAGCATTATACGTGTCCACCATATACACATGGTAGCATTGTTGCATGTTTCACAGTAGTTAATTGAATAATAGGGTGAGGTGAAATATTTAATTAATGTAACATTTCTTTTACTGCAGCCTCAACACAGCGTTCCTGATGTCTTCATATGGATGATAAGCAATGGAAAGCGTATTGCTTACGCCCGTGTCCCTTCCAAAGACATCCTTTTTTCTAATGTGGAGGAAGAGACTGGAAAGGACTGCGGCAAAGTCAAAACAATCTTTCTGAGGGTGAGTCTGCGCTCAGAATTGTAAAATAATCAAAAGGCACTCAGTCTGCTAAGCACCATTATTATTTGTAACCATGATTTTTTTTTTTGGCCACTATAAAATGTGCATGTTTTTCATAATTGTTTTTTTTTCTTCTTCTCATATATCAAAGATCCCTGGGAAGAAAGGCTTTGGGCCTGCTGGCTGGACGGTGCAGGCCAAGATAGAGATTTATTTGTGGCTGGGTCTGACCAAACAGCGCAAAGACTACCTGAGCGGCCTGCCCAACGGCTTTGAGGAGAACAAGTTGTCAAAAGGACCTGGCATGCCATCCTCACCTCCCATCAGCCTCACCTACATGAGTAAGGGTGCCTTCCAGTTCACAGCAGCACATATTACAGCCAGTCACGTATGCATCTTCAATATAAACTGCATTCACAGTATGAAATGAAGTCATTCGCTTTAAAAAGAGATATCCACATTTGAAAAAAATGACACCTACTCTTACAAAATGGTTGATAGAACAAAATGAAATCATATTGGTAATTACTTGATAACTTATGTGTGCAACTGACAAAATGATAACACTCTAAACCTGATTCACCATATTTTAGAATAATGAACTTGAATGAAGATAATTCCAACATTTACAAAATTTACTTTTCAAATGAAAAGTGATTTATTGAGTAATCTGAGCTTCTGTATCTGTCCACAGTGAAGCAGATCTTCCAGCTGAGGGTCCATATGTACCAGGCTCGCAGCCTGTTTGCTGCTGACAGCACAGGCCTGTCTGACCCCTTTGCCAGAGTCTTCTTCTCCACACAAAGCCAGGTCACTGAGGTGAGAGCGCCAGAAAAGCTTGTTTAGGATACAAGGTCAAACGTCAACTCAAAAGTCCCTCAGTGTGATTCATAGTGCAGGTCCCACACTTTTATTAATAGTTCTGACAGAGATTTGGTTTTATAGTTGTAATATAAAGGGCGTCATTTAATCTTGGATGCTCAGTGAAACTGGAGTACTTCAAATTATTTTTTTCTTGCATTTCTTCCCAGGTGCTGGCTGAGACTCTTTGCCCAACATGGGACCAGCTGCTGGTTTTTGAGAACGTGGAGTTGTTTGGAACGGCCAGCGAACTGCGGGACGACCCTCCTATTATTGTCATTGAAATCTATGACCAGGACACAGTGGTAAGGGTGGTTTTGAATAGAGGCGCCCCTGTTTCCATCTGAATTAATGGGAGCAAACAGTCTAACTTCACACTGTTTGAATTTCCAGAGAGCAACAACACCTTGCTTACCTTACCTTCCCCTCAGATCGTCTTAATAAATGTGTCTGTCCTCCACTTGGAATGGAAGGCTAAACATGTCATTCAAATACGAATGAGTTTCTGCATTTCAATAATACGCTGTAATTTGATTATTCGTACCGTTGTAAGTTGAATCAATGTGTAAGTTATACCACACAATATCTGTGTTATTATATTATTTTTATTTTGCTTTGTAAGTTGACTGAGTGTTTTTTTTAGTTACCTTTTAAGGTGTACCACTTTTGTTTGTCTCTTTAGCAACCTGATATGAATTATATTTGAAAGAATGCTTTTACTGACTGACAATTCTATATTTGCTCCTATGAATAACACCATTGTTTTGGATGACCCTTTGGATAAGTAGAGTGTGGATTCTGATGGTTTGAAGTATTGTAGAGGCACTGTACTGTGTGCAGAGTAGATTGCGCTGTATATCCAAAGGCATGCAAGAGGAATAAGATATGTATCAGCAGACTTTGTGTTAATTCACAGCGGTTCATGAGGACAGACGGTGTCCCCCTTGATCGACTTATGCCTGTTGCATTCCTTTAAATGAAATTTGTGCTTTTTGTATGTTGTCACTGTAGAGCTTGGACTTTATAACCACTAACTGCAAGAGAGTTATAGCACTACTTGAGTTCCTGTTTTGCAGTTTACTGGTTATGTTAGGTATCTTGTTTTTGTTTTGTTTTTTTGTTTTTTTGCTCTTTTGTCTTCATTGCTCCTTTGTCTATCCTCTGCCTCGAAACATGTGCATCTCGAGCCATGTTTCTCCCTGTAGGTAGGGTATATCAAATGATCAATGACACACTATGAGCGACCATATTGTTTTTTTGTTTTTTTTGTAAAGCTGTTGTAATATGAACATTGATGACTTTTAAAAGACCATTCTTTCAAATATTCAGACCAGAATTTGTGGTCTGGACGTTTGTTTTACTTAGATTCATCCCCTCTACGTAGCTTCTCTTATTCTACCACTGAATTCCAGGGCAAAGCTGACTTCATGGGCAGAACATTTGCCAAGCCTGTTGTTAAGATGGCGGACGAACACTATGGACCCCCACGCTTCCCTCCCCAACTGGAGTACTACCAGATCTACCGCGGGAACTGCACCGCCGGAGAAATGCTGGCAGCCTTTGAACTGCTGCAGGTTAGTCTGTCAGAGTTAGATCACTGTTTTACATTATGACCATTCTCACTGGAAGACTATACGGAGAGTAAGTGCTTAATAACGCTTTGTCATCTGTCAGATTGGCCCCAATGGGAAAGCTGACCTGCCTCCCATAGACGGTCCCACAGATATGGACCGCGGCCCGATCCTGCCTGTGCCACTGGGCATCAGGCCCGTCCTCAGCAAGTACAGGATTGAGGTGAAGACTTTGTTTTAGCTTTAACATGAACAGTGTGAATTCTTATGTGAAATGTATTGGATTGAGAGAGGGCTTGGTAACTGACTTGTAATCACCAGTCTAAAACATGTCAATATTGTCTGACAATAAGTTTGTATCTGCAAAAAGTATTTACTCAGGAATGAAGAAATCAATGCTCATTTTTTATTCATGTACATGAAATAATACAGTGGGGTGTTAACATGTTTCAAGGGCCCAATGCTCATGAAACTCACACACCAAAATGGCCACGTAAACTTTAAATTCAATGCAAGAAAAAGAAAAACATCACAATTGCAGTTATGTAATATTCCAAAGCAGCAACAAAATAGAAACTAGCATAAGTGTGAATGAACATCCCTTTCCTTCAGGTGCTGTTCTGGGGCTTGAGGGACCTGAAGAGGGTCAACCTGGCCCAGGTGGACCGGCCCCGCGTGGACATCGAATGTGCCGGCAAGGGAGTCCAGTCCGCCCTCATCCAGAACTACAAGAAAAACCCCAACTTCAGCACTCTTGTCAAGTGGTTTGAAGTGGTACTCTATCATTTCAATCATTCCAAAAATACTCACTCACTCATGTTCACATTTTATTTTAAGATTAAAGAGATATATTTATATTTCTCACACATTCGAAAACACTCAAAGCTCGTAATTAAAATTTTGTGTCAGCTGTTGTTATTTGTTTTTAAGTTATTGTCTTTACACCAGTATCACAAATAGAAATACCTGCACATTTATTATACTTGCTAATCAAACTGGTTCATTCTAATCATTCTGGTTCTTGTTTATCAGGACTTACCTGAGAATGAGTTGCTCCACCCGCCGCTGAACATCCGAGTGGTGGACTGCAGGGCTTTCGGCCGCTACACCCTGGTGGGCTCCAATGCTGTCCCCAGCCTGCGGAAGTTCATCCATAGGGCATCAGACAAGCAGGCCAACAACTGGTCCACTACAGGTAGGCTGTCCCTTTAGAAGCTAAAACCTGGAGTCATATTACACATTAGGCCAGTACCCAGCGAAAGAAGCTGTAATTTATGGTCATAGGATTTTATTGACTAACTGTATTTCATTGAAAAATCAGCAAAATTATTTTCTCTATATTATTGTTACTTTGCAAATACATGCAATCATGCAAATCGACCTTTAGATCTGTGTTTTCCTGAACTATGGCATGATGCCCAGGTATGAAAGTTTATTAAGTTTAATTTTGTTTTTACACAGCATGTAACCGGTCCAGCTACATCTGTGTCGCTGTTACCGCTCTCAGTTGAACGCATTGTTACAATAGTGTAATGATCAACATTGGTTTATCTGCAGCACTTTCGTGGTATTGCCAGCTTCATAGAAAAAAGGATTGGTGACAAAAAAATGTATTCATGTCTACAAAAACAAGTCATTCCTCGTCTCTGTTTCATCTTTCAGAGGAAATTGTTGTTGTCAGTTTGGATCAAGAGCCTAATTTTAAGAAGATGGACACTGTGGTCAAGCTAGACTCTGTGAGTTTTGTTTTTTTAATCCATCCAACTAGTTAAGAAAGAAACGTGACATGTAACAATGTGCACACTAACAACATACAACCATGTAAATGAGCAAAAATGCAGTTAAAATCACATAGAGGTAAGAGTAAAGAGCCAAGCAGATGAAGATTAAGATTAATATTTTAGAACTGTAAAATGTTCTTACATGATTTCACATTATCCAATCTGGTTTTCTACCTAGTGCTCAGATGCTGTGGTCAAAGTTGAGGTAAGCATGATGTGAAAGTGCCTTGGTTGCTTTTATGACAGAATTCAAAAGATTTTAAGTTGTGTCAGGAAATGTAAAAGCCTCACTGACAAGATGCTGAACACCGTTTGTACAAAAGGACGACGAGAAGGATGGAAAAGGGAAAAAGAAGAAGAGGAAGAAGGGCGACGAGATTGAAGAAGAGGAACTTGACGAGAGCATGTTGGATTGGTGGTCCAAATATTTTGCCTCCATTGAAACTCTGACAGAGGTGAGAGCGATAGGAAGACGGTTCACTCAAGTACTTTGAGAAAACTGTGACGTTATGATAGATCTTGCTTCTCTCTTGATATGAAATGACATTCTGCTCCTTCAGGCTCTCAAGGCTCAAGAGGCAACTCTTTCTGATTCGGAGGACAAGGATGACATGGATCTTGCAGATGGTGGAGGTAAAACCAGATGAGACCCTGAAAAGGAGTGGAGTAGGGTTTTTATGTCAAATTTTAAGTTCTGTATTATCCATTTTGTGCTTTCATCTGCCTCCTGGGTCAAATAGTAGCTGCAAATAATTCTTAGTATTTGTTTTAACGTGCTAGAAACCAGATCAGTGAGGTTTATTGTATGAGGAGGACTCACCTACTGTCAAGTAAGCTGTAAAATCATTGAAAAAAGTACAAAATGAACTTTAAAATACTCTCCTGTGATAATCTAAACATTTTTGCAATCCTTGTACTTTCCTTTACAGAAAGCCCCACCCATCTGGCACCAAAGCAGGATAAAACAAACCATAAAGAACTATTTGCAAATAGTTGTTTCACCCAGATGTTCTGTTGTTCAAATCCAGTTCATGCATGTTCGTCTTTTATCCACTCACTAACTCAGGTTGTTGTTTTCTTCTGCAGTGCAAAGTGAACCTGTGCAAGTCTCATAGCCCAAGAATGCCTCCATGTAGATGCTGACATGAATCCAAATTTCCACACAGTGGGCCTGTCCACTTCTCCCTCTCAGATGCATATTAGCCATATGCTTGCCATGAAAGTTGTCAATTAGTATTATGATAATAACATTGTAAGAGCGTACAAGGCAAATTAATGATCAGATGTGTTAATCTGCATCATTTGTCATGATGAACACCTATTTTAGAAAATGATATAAAATTCATTTGAAACATGCATAAAGTAAAAATTTTCTCCAAGAACCATCTGTATATCAGATTGTGTCCAGCTGGACCTACATGCTGCACCATCCAGGCTCTATAGCATCTCATGTTTATAATTTACCATAATACATTATGCATGTTAATAGTATGCACTGTAAGTATTCTATGGTGTATACTGCATATATTATGTATTGTACGGTGTAATCTAGATGTTTATGTGAACAGTAACTGAAAGAAATGTTTCACTGTGAATGATAATGAAAAGAACCAGCCAAGCTGTGAGCTGGAAGTCTTTACCGAGGCTGTCCAGCTGTTGTCTCGCCAGAGGAGCCTGTCATCCAATCAAGTAGCCCCACTGAACTGTATACTGCAACAGTATACAGTTCAATACTATGCTTGCTGTATTGCAGTGAAGCAGCTGGTTTGGCAACTTTCATGTGGAATTCATGTCTCGAGTGCTCTGCTCCCTTCCC
>OMOV01015506.1:0-10119 GCA_900312565.1 Beryx splendens
CTCGGTAGTGCGGGAACAAGTCCGTGCTCCACTGGTAGATCTCGTTGAGGGTCATCATCTTGCTGCCGCTCTGCTGGATGGCCATGGTGATGAGGGAGATGTAGGAGTACGGTGGCTTGGCGTGGGTCAGGGAGCGGCGGTAGGGCTTGGGAACCTCTTTGGGCCCGGCCCGGCTCAGGGAGGTGGGGGAGGGGTAGCCCAGCTGACTCATGGGCTGGCCCATGTTCTGGTAGTGGGACAGCGAGCCCAGGGAACTGGGAGCGGTGGAGCCCAGCTGGGTGAGAGAGCCGGGGTTGAGGGACCCCGCCACCGGGGACAGAGACATGTGGCTGGGTCCTGAGCCCATGGAGGCCAGCGGGGAGCTGCTGAGGCTGGAGCTGGGATACGCCATGTTCATACCTGCTGGAGAGGCGGTGGCCGGGTTCAGGTTGATGTAGCTGTTGATGGTTCCCATGGAACCCATGGAGCCAAGACCAGAGTTCATAGTGCTGGGAGAGGAATACATCTGCAGACAGAAAACACAACATCTGGTTATTCAGAGCAAAAGACAAAGGTGGCAGAACAATTAACAGTGATGAGTGCTTCAAGTTGACTGTGAATTTCATGGAAAAAATAACGAAAAAACGTTACAACCATTGCAAATAACACTTGCATATAATTAAAAACGAGTTCAGTATAAAATTTGTAACATTTTGTGTTGTTAAACAATTCTAAAACCTTTACTTGATCACAAAATGAAATGGGCTGACTAAAGTGAATGTTGGAAAGCAGAATGTGAGAGAAAAGCGGGTTTTCATTTTAAAAGTTACTGCTTATCAATGCACAATGCAGCTCTTAGTGCGCGCGGACAGGACATGGATTTCACACGGCTATGTTAACCTGAAAATGCGTAAAATGCGCGTCACGGGTGCCTTTCCTTTCAGACGGCCTGCTGCAGCTCTCATGGAAAAAATCAAGCCAATAAATCACTTACAAAACTAAACATGTAGCAATTCGATTTTTATATGATTGTTTTATGAACGAAACGTTTTGTTTCATGATGACCGATAACTGAATTTGAAATACCTCAAATAAAGAAATTGTTAAAGTCAAATTATTGTGCCAATAAAGTCTATGAGAACGAAAACTATTTAAGATGTGGAAAAAAACACTGAAACATATCTCACGGCGGCCTAGTGACCGCTGGTTAAATATTATCAAGCTCTTTCTTCTCTGTAATTTCATCAGGTCCGGGCGAGGTGAGAACTGAAGCTCGGCTGCTGATGGAATTAACTCTTAATTGAATTAGTGAGAAAACCTTTTCAGGTTCCGTCTGGTGCTGAATTTACACCTGAACCGTCTCAACACTTCTACGGCTCAGAGGAAACAAGGACAGGCCTGTTGATAAACGAATATATATATTTATTATTATTTGGTCCGGAGGTTTGTGCCTGCATTCTGTTATAGGCCTATTATATTTAGTTTAAAGCAGCCTATCTTATAATTTATTGTTTTAATAGCTTAAGACGACTGGGTACATTTCTGAAAACGAATTTTCTCCAACGAAAAATTGCAATATAATATTCCTATAATGTTCCTATTGGGACTTATAGTGCGACTATATTGAGTTTATAATGACCTCATCATACTTTATGGTATTTTTTCTATGATATAACTATGATATTCCTATAATAGCCTATATAAACTCAGGGTTTTGCTGTGATATCGCTATATTATTCTTCTATAACTGATTAAAGCTCTTTTTCGTAAGAGTCCTGCTGAATTGAACGGAGAAAATTTGCCCAAATAAAGTCCAGTCTTTAGTTATCAGCGCGTGTTTCTCACCTACAGTCCAGTAAACAGCGGAGACACTTCTGCATTCACTTGGAGAAAACTAAAGCAGCCTACTGTGCTTCTAAAGTGTAATGAAAGCCTAACACATCCAACCCGCTATGTGTTTTTTTGTATTTCTCAGCGCGTCTTTACCTCGCTGGCCTCGCTGTAGAAAGTATTCCACTCTGGTAGATCATGCGCTTCCATCTTCACAGAGCTCAACATCCCCAACACAACTCTTCTGAGGAGGGAAACTTTGCGACCAACTTAGAATACAGAAATAATAAAATCCTAAATCCTTCACAGAGGCGGAAGCTTCAGGAGGAAAAAACAAAAGTCCCAGTGGAAAGTCGTCTCCTCTGCCGAGAGAGAAAATATCTGTCAAAATGTTGCGGGGGAAATCAAATATCTCTTCGTCATGTGATGCTCGGCTCCTGCGAATAGTAAAGTCAATATTTCTTATTTGTCAGTCATCCATTGTTTCATAACCTTAATCTTGTTTGCGGCTGGACAGATGTTGCCTGCGGCCCTGTGTTGTCTTTCCCCACCGGGGCCCTGGACACTGCGCACCGTGCGGCAGACAGGCGGAGATCTAGCTGGCAAATACAGCAGCAAACCTGGCCGCCCCTCTCTTATAAGGGCCGGTGGGTCCCGCCCCGAGCCGACATTTGAATACCGTAGCAGGATCCAGGAAGGGACCAGCAAAAAGGCCGATGTGGCCCCCTGGCGTGCTGTATATTGCCCCGGCGGCTCTGCCAGGCCACCCGGACGAACCAGTCACCGCAGAGATAATATTCCTATATGCGCCAATGTATAGACATTATGTAACTGTGCCTAACTGTGGATGCGTTTATCTGCCATCTGCTATAGTATTCCTATAATATTCCTATAGTAGTGACTTATAGCCTACTGCGGTAATGGGTAATGTGACCATAACTGTAATTTTTTTTAGATTTCCTATAGGTCTATAGTATTCCTATAGGGACTTATATGGTAATATGGTAAATTGTAGGCTATAGTGTTTTTTTTTAGGCCTAATCTCCCATGGCATCACAATAGTATTCTTATAATATTCCTTACTCGTAGTTTTACTGTGACATTTGCAGGCCTATCCTAAAGTATTTCTTGGTATCGCCATATAATATTCCTATAATATTCTTACAGGGACAGAAGGACGTAGGCTATACAGTAGTTTTGCTATGATGCCTATGGTATCAGTACAGTATTTGTATGTATTTTCTTCCATTTCTTAATGGAGGCAGTGTGTCAGAGTCGTTAATTCCCCCGGCACTCTCCGGGGTTACTAAGTGCCCCCAGGTAACAGCACAACAGCCAAACTTTTAGGCTATTTCAGATTCTGGGTGATGATAGTCAAATGTTTCCATGAGAACCATAAAACACAAAAGAACTACAGTAACCCATAATACACTTAGGATGATACTATGCAAATATAACAACAAATGAACACCACAGGAGTATAGGCTCAACTCACTTTTGAATACCAGAGACATAAATCACTGTAGGAGTAATACAGTGAAACCATAGGAGCCAAAAAATTACCATTAAGGACCATAATGTCACTATAAACTCTCTACTGAATATCACAGAAACACGGCAAGTCCCATGTGGGAGTATTATACGTATTTATGGTGCGTTAACCAGGCTATTTGGTTAAACAAAGGGGAATCCTTTTGCTATTCATTATGACTTGCAATCAAAATGTAAACGTTTAAATTTGGTCAGGCTCCCGTTTGGCCAACCGAGATTTTGAGACACACAGGCTACAGTTAACCCGCGCGCAATCCGTGCGTAAATTCATTTCGGTTAAACACGAGAAACCCGCTCCCAAGAGAACTGAGGCTCAGTAGAGCCGCACAATTGAAATACAATTTAATTTTTTTTTTAATCCAATGTGTAACGCATCCCTATGGCCTGATTCCTGCGTGTGGGAATACACATCGGGCCTTGGTGCAGACGGAGGCCTGTGAATGTCAATGCCTCGGCCTAATGGCCAGTCAATGGAGATGTAATTGATGCGCAGGCGGGTGGTCGACGGGATTATCTTGTGAGAAAAGATCCCGAGGAAGCACATGCACCAATCAGTGGAAACACATGCAGAAATACACCGAAAACTTTGGATTGAAAGACGAAAAGAGCCGATATACGGCGTCTTCCCTTGGGGTGTAGTAGAGGGTAAACCCACCTGATGTCTGATTATACTCATCTTTTTTATTTGTGGAATAAAGTTGACCCTCTTTTTAAAGGCTGATACGGATATTTATGACGGAAACTCTCAGCATACATGTGCATAAGATCTTTTAAAGAGCAAAACAGCTGCTTTTTTCAAGATATGACTGATATTGGTGGATGTTTTCCTCATGCTGATCACCGACTGGGGGTCATGGTTTAGCCTCCCACCGTTTCATTACATGGTATTTCCCCTCCTGGCATTGTGTGGCAGTCAGACCGGCTCCTACGGTCTAGTATATTGCGAATCAAACGCGCTGCAGGCCGACCATCACCTGTAAAGACTCAGCGATCATCGCCTGTTTGCAAAACGTTGTCAAGTCGATTAACGCGCTGAATGAGGTAACACTTCACTGTCTGTAATGATGTAATTAAGCCTGAAAGAAATGGGCTTTTTTTTTAATCAATATGGACGGTGATGTAGAGAGGCAAACTCTGAGCTGCAGTCGGCGACTTATGAGGAAAACAACACCAAAAAATAGGCTAACTATTCTTCAAGAAAAACGTTAATTTCTGCGTCTTTTCCTTAAAGATCCCGTAACTTCATATAAACTAAACCATTGACACTACTTATGAATTTAAAGATTCGTCCTAAAAAGACGGGTAAATTCGTTTTGGTGGATTTACCCTGAAACAACTTGGGATTAAACAGGTCGTTTTATTCCAGTGCCATATTAAGATTCAGTTCCTAAATCAGCAACATGAAGTACCAACAGCAGGAGCTCAGAGGCCAGAGCCACTAGGCCCACAGGACACATGCAACAAATACCCCTGTGCCCCTGAACGGTCGTGTAGAGAAGTGCTCGGTTAGAAATATGAGTCACGCAGAAAAAGAGGCGTTTCACAGCAAGTCAGGGAGATAGACTTCACTTGTGGTTCCCAAGATGGGGGCCGGGGACCTCCAGGGGTCCCTGGGAGAGTTTCCAGGGGGTCCCCACTGTTGCATTTTTATCAGCAACTCACTAAATAGACTTAGACAGACGAAAAGCCATAGGAATGATTGTTCTGATCAGAGGTTTCACCTCCCTCACTGTTCCCATCTAGCCTAAACTCAGTTCTTAATCATTATCCACCAGTAAAAACCTCCCCAGTTGGGGCTGTCTGGGTCAAAACAACCCTTCTGTTTGGGGGTTCTTGAAATGCAAAAGCCTCCTGGTCTTATCTTTAATTTCTTCACACACCTCCATCTGTTTGGCCATGAAGCTGCAGCCCCGGTTCCTAATCAGCCTCGGTGACTTGGTGCAATGCTCCTTCACGGTTCCCCCTCTTTTTCCCAACACACATTGCCATATCCTCTCTCTGCGGGTCGTTTCTCATGCCAATGGGACTTACATCGCCCATTAACACCTCTATAATTGGTTTAACAATAGCCTTAATGAGTTGACACTAATGGAGGAAACGACAGATCAGCCGAGAAGGGGTACGACGGCGAATAATTAAACGCTCCCTCCCCTCTTTTTAAAACAATTAAAATGCTGCACCTTCATTATTAATCAAGAGTTTATCACATTACATAAACCGGTACCTAGGGTGCCAGCAATTTTCATCAATTTTAATTCTTTTCAATGACAAATGCAACTGAATTTAACCAACTTCGCAAATGAAATAAACGTCAAAATGAATACAGCTCGACTTACCTGAATATGGCGCCAAATCTGCGTGACTCTGCTGATCTATTCACCAAAACAATCTAAAACTGAATTTCTGATATTAATTTAACTTTTAAGACCTGTTGTCAGGACCTGCAGAGCAGAGAGTCTGTGATGTCACACTAACCTAACAGCTTCCAGATCTACATGTCTCCCGACAGGCTGGGCCGGGGTGAAGTGCGCTGGCCTGCCTGCAGCCTTTACACAGGTCAAAGAGCGCCATCTGCTGGCCACTACACACAGGAACAAGTTACACCACTGCTGTTGTGACTCAAAAGGAAGGTTCAGGCTTTTAAAAGCTTCCTGTAATCCCCCTGATAACAAATCAAACCCTCTCTCGGGCCGTTCAACGCTGATTTTTTTGTTTCGGAGAAATTGGTACCAGCTTCCTATCAGTCTTTACTGGTCAAGTCAATGGGGAATTAAACAATTAAGATCATAAAATTGCCAACAAGTCCTTTGACAAACCTTGATTTCTCTTATATTGCTACAGTTTACAGAACTAAACAGAACAGCTTGCATATGTTGATAGTGTTAATGTGTGTGTGTGTGTGTGTGTGTGTGTAGTGCTATACTGGCTTGCACTGGCATCGCTCTAAAGACTAAAACACTGACATGAAGCTGTTTTGACCGCCTGCAGAGAGGACTCCATCAGTCAAGTGTTGGTGTCTGAATCTCATCAAACCTCCCTGTAAAGCAGCTACTCAACATCGTTCGAGCTCATCTTGCTGGACTCAATGCAATAGTTCAAGAAAGACCCAGAGAGAAGGCGGAAATACAACGTTTCATCCCATTTATTCCTGTTTTGTTTTTTTGTTTTTTTTACATAAAGCTGAAATAAATCTCTAGAAAACCGAAGCATCTAAAAATGAGACAGAACAGGAAAAGAAAGGCGACAGAGGGAGATGCAGGGACAACGAAAGACCAAACAGCGAACAGCCGGCCTGCACCTCAAAGCGTCAGCATCAAAGCGAAACGACCGTCAGACGGCGACTGAACAGAAACACAGATTTAGGTTAATCATTCACTGGGCAATAAAAAATGCCATTGCACTCCTACTTCCCCTGAGGATCCCAGACAAACGTAGACAGTAAACATTTTCAAAGGCACTTACGAGGGATTGCATGATCTATCAGTGCATATTAAACTTAAATTCCACTTATTCAGAGACATTTCTCTACATCACACTTGATCTGTGGGCTTTGCTCTAAATATAGAAGGCCTACATGAGTCTATTCTGAATACGACACTGTTTTTTAAAATGTAAAAATCCTGTAAGTAAAGTACAGTAGACCACGTTGGCCGGTAAACTGTAATGGCTGGATGAAGAAGGTTGGTTGATAAGACCTGGCCAAGATATATCAGCAATATATTTTTCCATAAAACATTTACATCCACAGAAATCTGTTTGGGCATAAAGCTACCTTTGGTTCGTCTGTGCTTGTGTACTGAGGGGTACATACCGCACTTAAAGGGAAAATCCACCAAATCAATATTTAAGAACATGAAATCCCTGTACAGCTGACGCACTTGGCGAAAAAACGTACTTTAAAACTACTCTCCCAAAGCCACGATCCAGACGACTGCAGTCTGGTCGGTCAGCAAGCAACCACACTGACCATGAGCGGGATGCAGACTTCATGGACTTGTGCATTTGTTTGTTTAAAAAAATCAGAAAATGAGATTCATTTCACTGTTTGGAGCCAGAGAATGTACCTCTGAGTATTGTGGCAGTGTCCTCAAAATCCCAGTTTCCTGTTCGTTGTCAATAGAGGAAGTGTTGCTCTACGAGAGGAGAGTCTTTGCCGTCTGGGAGAGACTTATCAACCTTCACTAAACTGGCCGGGATTACACACACGAGTTCTGCTTTAGGGTGGATTTTCACTTTAAAAAACACAAGAACATATCAGGCTAAGTAATCGTACATAATTTGTTTTTAATTATATATTCCAAACGTTTGCATATAAGTATAGATTGCACATACACACTACTGCGGTACTATACAGTATATAACATTTAACCATTCTAGTATAAAATATAGTCCTAGGCCTATCAATAGATATCTTTTCATATACATTCGGGGTAAAGCGTAGGCTGGGCTGGACCTGGTGTGAAAGCAGTTTAAATACAGTCAAACACAGAGTCTCTGTGGCTGCTCCACGCTTTGACAGATTAACTGGTGCTTTCTACACAGCAAACATTCTCCTTTCTGCTGGCCAGTCAGCTTCATGTAAAGCTGAGACACCACGAAAAACAAACACACAGACGAATGTCACAACTGGCATTCGACCCAGATCCCAGGTCTGTTTGCCTGTCGGGGTTTTTTTTTTTGGGGTGGAAATATTTTTTTTTCCTTTAAAAAAAAAATATCCCTGATTGTGTGCCAGTACGTGGAATCAGTTACGAACGAACGAACAGCGTGGGATTACAGTGAATTAAAAAAACAAACCAAAACAAAAATGAACGTGTTTGAATTTAGATTTAAATTAAAAACTAAAAAAAACAATGAGTGAAGGCAGTCTTTGCAACATCTGCAGAGATACCTCCAGAAGACTGATAATGCTGATAAGATTGGGTGGTGTGAGTAGGTGGAGTTCGGACCTGTGCGATGGCGGTTTTCTGAACTGGCTCGCTGTGTTCTGTGTTGCTTCTCTTCTGGATCTGTAAGCAGTCCGGTGCAGACGCCACTTTCTGGTATGGGATGGGACTCTGGAGTGACGGAAAAACAAACGCACACAACATTAAATGACATGGAGCAACCGACCGACGCTTGAAAAGTTTAGCTATGTAGTCAAGCCAGCCCGTCTCCCTCGTGGAACATAATCAAATACAGTTACCGTACTTGTGGTACTACCAATAATAACTCAAAATCCTTGGTGCCACAAGTATCATGTAGGTCTGGTATATCACAAGTCCTGAGCGGGGTGGGAAATAAAACGCCAGATACCAGCTAAACCTTCGCTTTGACTGCCAGTTCTGTCGACTCTACCAACCAGTTTGGGAGGAAACAGAACCAGCATTTGGACTCCATCTGGAAAACCTAGATAGCGGGTAAAAATAGTGGAAGTGGTTGGTGAAGCTCTGGATGAACCATGCGCTGTGGTTGGTGGACAAAAAAAATGTTTCCTTTCCTACTAGGATTGAAAGATACTGACAAAAATCGAATTGCACTTATTTGAGAGAATATTACAATGCTGATTTAATCTGAGATTCATATCCACGATTTTTACTTGTCATACATTTTTTAGAACTTTCAAATTGTTTAAAGAAAAGTGATTTTGCACATAGACGTCAGTGAGCAGGAGTTTGATGGAAGGTTTTCACCAGTACTTGATTTACGGACCAAAGATCACCCGCAGCTCTAAAACACAGTGCTTAGAAATCCATTTTGGACGCCCCTCTCTCTAAAGCAAATAATTGCAGCCTCTGCGATTTGGTAATTGCACAAGTTCATACTGTGATTTTGATTTTTTTTTTTCAGGTTAATTGTTCAGCTCTATTTCCTACCCCGACCCTGAGGCTGCCTCACCAGGAGCAAATTACAGCACCGGTAGATTCTACCAAAACAAAGGGCGGATGTCTGTGGACCTGCCTGCTGCTGTGTTGGCTCCTGGCTTGCATGGAGATCACCATCACGTCTCTCTCTCTTTCTTGACAGTGACGTCTCCGCTTCCGCTTCCGCTTCCACTACCACTTCCACTGCCACCTCCACCTCCGGTCCCGGCTCCAGCTCCAGATGCGGCGGCGGACGCAGCTCCTGCTCCAGCTCCACCATTCCCCAGTATAGTGGAGACTTCTCCCTGCATGAAGGCCCAAGGGGGACTGTTGGGAGAGCTATCCAAGGGACAGCGCTCTCCACTGGGGCAGTACACTTCCCCGTCGCCCCTCCGGCTTTGGATGTACGCTCTGGTGCATGGGAAGCAGAACCTAGATTGATGGAGATAGAGCAGCCTGGTTATTTTGATGAAACCAGAGTTACAAGTTATCATGAGAGTTAACTTTACAACACCACCTAAACAAGACTAAAAACAGTGAACAGACGAACCTATGCCCCGGCACAGACGGACACTGCACAAAGTGTGTGTCTTCCAGCCTCTCGTGACACAAGGTGCAGGAGAGAGTGGTTCCAGAAGAAAGGGTGCTGCCAGCCGAAGCTGATCCAAGCTCAGATGCTCCGCTGTGGGGTAAAGCTGCGGCTGCGGTGGCCGCCTCTGCAGAGATACTGGATCCCAGGGGCTCGCCTCCAGACCTGGCGGCCAGGGGCCGTGGCTGCCTGGCCGGAGATGAAGCAGGCTTGGGGCTGGTCTGGCTCACACCCCCGGCCATGGAGGAGGTTAAATCAGTAAGTAAAAAATACTTGCTGCGGCCAGGCACAGCTGTGTGGATCTGCGGCTGTGTTTCTCGCTGTGTC
>OMOV01015509.1:1878-15076 GCA_900312565.1 Beryx splendens
TATTTACTTTTCTGTAGCTCACAACTTTCCTGACACAATCTAAACTGCTGTGGTAAATGATGCGGGGAAAAACCCAACACACATCTGTTACTGCAAACAGGTTCAAACAAAGGGTTCGAATCCGACCCGTGGTCATATGCTGCATGTCCTCCCCTCTCTCTCTCTCCCATACCTCCCTGTCTGTCTCTCACACTGTCTCGATCTAATAAAGCATAAAAATGCCTAAAAAAAAGACTACCCATTTCACTCATCAATCACTTTTGCATATTAAGTGTGTCTACCCGTAGTTACTGTGCCCATGCACACTGCACATCTTCGTGCTGTCTTAGTATGCTAAAAATATAGCTGAGACTAGTCTGTACATTGTCTGCTGTCGTTTAATATCAACAAATGAGCACAAAAATCAAACAGAAAAAGAAAAGCAGCAGACTCTAGCATGGCTGTCTTCGCATGTATCGCAGGAGAGGGAGCAGACGTTTGCTATGGAATAATCTGCATTAAACGTTTCGGTAGTTCTTATATTCCAGCAACTATGAAACGACATAATAGCAACCTGAAGTAGCCCTGCTTGCACTTGCACTGTCAACACTTTTTTTGAGAAATCTTTTTGTAAGCTTATTAACAGAATTTCCCTCTAAGGGATAACGAAGATGAACCTGACTTGACTTAATGTCTGTGTATTTTGCTGTATTAATATTATGTGCACCAACTCACCACAGCAAATTTCTAGCATCAATAAATATAACAATTAGAATGATTCTGATGGCGCAAAAAAACATATTTAAAACAAGAAGGAGGTCATCAAAAGTCTCAAAGGGTCTGCAAAGAGTCATTTCTACTGGACGCATGGTGTAAAAAAACATCGGGTATTCCCAAACTACAATTAACGATAAACTCATTTACATTCCTACACAGATTACTCACTGAATTTGCGCTCTTCTTGTGCAAATCAGGGAGAGGAATTCCAAATTTCTGGTGCATAACGGCTCTGTTCTTTGGGTGAGCAGGATTACACAGTAAGCGCATTGTTAACGCTGACTTGTGCTGGATGAGACAAAGAAAAGAAAAAGATTCAAAACTGTAGTTATATATGGCAACATGTAGAGACAACAATATCAGGATATATGAAAATGATGTATATGACTGCCAAGTGGAGAAGTATACATTTCTGAGCATGAGTAGTTGTTTACCTTTTCTCCAGGTGAAGGTCCTGGAAGCTCTCCTCCCCTTTGTGGACACGTGTCTGTAATACTCTCCAGAGTAGGGTTCCTGTGTAAAATATCGTTTTCAGGCTCACAATACCCACCACCACAAGTAATTACAATTCTAAACACAGCATTAATAATGTATAAGAGTGAGATGGTGAAGTCTCTCTGCTGTAGGCAAGCCTCTCCACTGTATGCTATAATTCAGTAGCAACCAATTTAGGCTTATTCTTACTTACCATTTGGGAATCTGCACTGTCTTTGTTTGTAAGTCTTCAATGCTGGGAAGAATCAGCAACTGCTTATTCACTGTTTTCAGATACTCCTCTGCACGCTTCTGTTTACAACCAAGAGAACACGGCAATTCTCACTTTCTCCTCAGCAGTCAGTTACATTACTGTTGTTATCAGTGCTTATTCTCAGTTGTTGAAAGCATGCTCACCCTGATGCCTCTTTCTGTCCTGCGGATAGCTGTGTCCAAGGCTTGAATGTCCAATGTTTCCCCCTTCTCACTGACAGTGATTTTCTGCAGACTGTGTTTCAGTTGTCTCAAATCATCTTGCACCTGTAATTTACAGTATGATGGTCTCTAGTATGCTGGCCTTCCACAACAGGCAAGCACCAATCAACACAACTTAGCTTTTACCTCAGCTAATAGGTTAGTTATAGGTACTTTAAATTTTCTGGAGTTTAAACGTAGGCTAAAGTTATGACAGTTTGTCAGTTGCCTTAATTAACTCATTAACTTAGCTAGAGTGTGTTATGGTTATACTCTCATAGTTTAGCCAATTTAGCTAATCTAACTGCTAAAGCTAACGTTAACTAACTAGTTAGGTTATCTGTCGAAAATTAGCTTGGCGGCGCTAAAATAACTTGATCCAGGAACGGTGTCTCATCCGTTGTTAATTAACCAATCATTACCTTAACTAATACTGTTCCCAGCGTATCTTCGTTTTTAGGCGTGTCAGACATTTCTCTGAATTGCGGGTTTATATAACTGAAACAAGTGTGAGCATGGCATGATAAAGACTTATCCTATCAGACCAGTTTGCCTAACCATCTTCACTGAAGAGCTTGTCATTTTCAAAAACATTCCTCGTAGCTATGACAACGAGACGCCAACTCCTCCAGCAGAGGAAGCGTTGCGTTTGTTGCCTAATACACGTTACAACTTACAACTTTTAGTAGCTAAATCTTATGAATAAAATGCACAGTCAGAATGTACATAAGTGTAATCATAGTTTTTCTGCTGACAAACAAAACGTGTGTTTTAGGACTCTATAGCAAAACGTTGCCCCGGAAGAGATCGTCGCGTGCAGTCAGAGTTGAAAGGTTAACTAGTTCAGGTTAGCTAGCAGCTTACGTCTAGCTCGCCCCAAACATTGCAAACATGTCAGTGTGTGAAGACACTACAGAGACGGCTGTTCCATGTATACTCATCACAAGCTGTGACAGTGTTTTCAAAGAAGAGGACCTGATAAAACGTAAGTTTAGCAAGGATTAACAGCTCAAGAAATGTGCATGCTATGGTAAACAGGGTAAGCTAAGCTAACATAGCTTATTACATTCATTAGCACAGCTGCTAACGTTTGTTAGTGTCCACAGATAACATTTAATTTTGTTAACCTATTTGACTGTGTTTGACCCGTTAGCTAGTGTATCTGTGATGGGCTGACTTCATAACGCTAACGGGAAGGCTGCTGGTTGATAGATCAGATGGTGTTTTCAGTAGTGTAGCTAGCTAACGTTACTGTCACCAAAGCTAAATATGTGAACTAGACTGATGTCTCAATTTCCTTGTCTGACTTCTAACAAATGATGGTGACTTTTTGTTCTAGAGATCCTGGATACGAATACTTTGCCAGAGCCGTCCAAGCGAGAAGAAACAGTAGTGTGGTATCCATGGACCATCAACAACAAATACTACATGGCAGACGTCCGGCTATGCGTCGTACCAAGCACATTCCAGATGACTTCAGAGATTGCCCAGTCCATGCAGGCGTTCATAGCTTATTTTGACAGCACAGTGGTATGTGCGTGAACCAGGTGATCTACTTTATACATTTAAACAGCTTATTTTATGACGTGTTAAGTGAAATATGTGTGCATGGTATTTGCAGAAGGATGGTTTGGAAAAGCTACATCCCTGGATATCAGTGGTGGAAGATCTCGCTCCAGAGGTGCTCATTCTGGTGTGTGACAGAGTCTGTGAAAATGGTTAGTAGTGTTTCAGCACTGTATATTATCTGTTGGTTTGCTGAACAGTCACAGAATATTGTTTTCAGCAGCAGTGTATGACATTTGAAATTGCCATTGTACTCTAGGTGTCAGCAGACATGAAGCGCAGCAGTGGTGTTTGGCTCACGCCTTTGAGCTGGTGGAGCTCAATCCTCAAGATCTGCCAGACGAAGATGGTGAGTTTGGGATTTACAAGCATAATAGAAATTATAATAACATTACGCACATGTATATTTCCATACTTGGAACATTGCTGGTATGTGTACTTAACGTTTACATTCTCTCTGTTGCATTTGTCAGATGACTTTCCGGAGTCCACAGGAGTAAAGAGGATTGTCCAGGCTCTCAATGCCAATGTGTGGTCTAGTGTGGAGATGAAGGATGGTGAGATGACATAGTACATTTCTCCAGTGCTCTTCCTACAGAATGTTTTTATTTGGCTATGTGTAGAGATTTCTCTCTTTGTCTCCTAGAACACAATCAGGGCTTTGGCTTGATGAGTAGCCTGGTGGCCTCTAGACACAACAACCCCCGCAGTTGCCAAGACCCGCCGGTGAGTGACATTTTTGTTGTTATTGTTATCATTTGCTAATTTAATTATATTATCATGTAATTATCTTTCATGTTATATCCATCGTTCATTGATTTGACTTTAAATCTATCCATTTTCATGGAGGCATGCTTACTTGGTTCCCTTTTGTGTGTCAGTCCTCTAGTTTGCCAATAGAGGGCGCACTTGACAGCGAGGAGGCCAACAGTACAGAAAGCAGTGGCAACACAGGCACGCAGGCGGACACAACAGTTGGTGAGTGAATGATTGTTGGTCCACTGTAACAGTCTTCTTGCTAAAGTCTGAAGAAATGCAAACATTTTATTTCAAAACTGAGATAAACCTTGCCTCTGGCAGATTTGAATCAGTATATTCACCTGAAACATGACTATCTTGATGATTGTAGACATTCTGGCATTAGATGTTAAGTTATAAAGATTCACCGGCTGTGTTTTATCTTCTCAGATCCAATGACTAACTTGGACATCCAGGAGCTCGCTAATCTCACTGCTGGAGATGCAGACGTGGAGAACTTTGAGCGCCTCTTCACTAAATTAAAAGAGATGAAAGGTAATCAGGGAATGAAGAACAAACACACATACACACAAGTTTGCCAGCGAAGACTGAGGGGGGCGGGGGGACTGGCAGGATTACCGGTGTCTTGACACCTGGCTCTTATTGTTGGTGTGGAGGAAGTCAAATACTTGTACAGCTGGTGTCCCTTATGTTGTTTTGTTCATTAATATGGAAAGCTTCTCTGATTTCAATCTGCAGACAAAGCCTCATCATTACCTCATGAGCAGAGAAAAGTTCATGCAGAAAAGGTAGGCAACTGCATCCACCCCTGGATACAAGATAGAGATGCTGAGTAGTAATTGGAGCTGTTGATTTTCATAGTTTGTGACTTGGGGATGTATATCTGAGTATCCCGATAATGTAGGAAAATGTCTGTGTGTGCATCAGTGGAGTAGAAAGCTAGCTGTCCCGTTTAAAACAGGGTGACACAAAACAGAAAATATATACAGACCGCAGTATCTTCACACTTCTAGCAGTTTACTCAACCCATGCCCAAATTAATGATGTGACAGATTAAAATGTTACAATCACCTGACACTGACATTTTTGGAGCAACAACATGAGTGACTTGGTTGTGTTTCATTGGGACTCACTGATTGGCTCAGCCCATTGTGTTGATAAACAAGAAACCTGTTTAAATGCAATTTGAGATTATATTGCATATCTGATTATATTATGCTAAATCTGCTTTCCAGGTAGCAAAAGCATTTTGGATGGCCATCGGTGGGGATGAAGATGAGATAGACGGGTTGTCATCAGGGGAGGAAAGCTAAGCAACAACTTACCAGTGACTGAGTCATCCTTTCTCCTGATCCCTCTTACCTATCCTGGGGCTCCTTCAAGATCCAGCGCCCTTTGACCTGCTTCTAGCACCGGGAGAGTGGAGACACTGAACGATGGTATAGGCATATTAATGTTTATGAACCCTTGTCTCTTCCAATGAAATTAATGCAATGCTGCTGTATAATGCAAAGCAGTTGGATTTCCTTATTAGGGGCAGAAAGCCATTTGGCGGAAAGGAAAGGCGCGGTTACGGCAGCCAGCAGACAGCTCTGACCCTAAGTCTCCTCTTCCCTGGGTCCCTGGCTGCACTTTAAGCCCTGAGTGAATTCGAAGACTTGATGGTAATACAGGTGGAAAAAAAAAAACATCTAATAGAATTGTGTGGGGTTTGTTTTCAAACCTTTATACATATATATATACAGTATATGTGTCCTTTGTGTTTAGGTACAGTTGTCACATTTATTTTTTAAGTGACATAATGTGCCTTACCATCAGAAGCGTTTGTAAGACATTTAGTGCACATTCTGTTGAATCAACATAAATAAAGACTCAAATGATTTTAATTTCTTCTGCCGTTTACTGAGGCTGCTGTTTTGCTTTTAAATTAATTTGAACATGAGATTGTCGCACTGCTTGGATGAATACACTTTGATCCTTAATCTAAGCAATATCAACCATCCTCCGCTTTGAGGAAAAACAATTTACCAGTAATGACTTGACATTACTTTTATTCACTTGCATTTTATTAAATTTTCACAGATAACAAAACAATGGTCATTTTAGAACAAATATAACAAACATGAAAAAAAACATGTACATAAGACTTGGAACAGAAACCACCAACTAAGAAACAACGTAAGGGTACAAAGGAATAGAAGTACTGACACACATGCACAGTATTTTCCGTTTAGCAACGTGTAACTGTTTAAAATAGATTACACGATGACCCAGTCTTCTGTGCTGTAAGTGCAGGGTTAACATGGCGAGTTCAGACACTAATCAAGGACTTCGAGCGTATTACACATGCCTTATATTGTAGCAATGTACATGTAATGTGAGATATACAGTATTTACTTGACAAGCGAAATACCACTACCACCAAAGCTTTACACTGATCGTTACAGTAAATTGGAGGTGCATCATTTACCCTTGAGGAGCATATAATGTACTGCTGGCTAATAGTTGGTAAGAGGTGAAAAGACTTCCCCCCCACTCTAAGTGCCACTTCTATGGTCGCTGCTGGTGAGTACTCTAGCCATTGGGAGTCACACAGTGCTAAAGCCTAAATACAATCACTCCACTACAGTCGCTCATACTGTCAAAACGTTCTTATTATGGAATAACTTTTCCGATATCCGTTGGTACAGTAATATTCAAATAAATCCATCCTATGTCTAACGCGTAACAACAGACAGACCTACTCGACCTGGGTTAGAAAAGCCCATAGTTAAGCAGACGGGCTGTTTGGGCTACCACTGAGCTTCCTTCCTTGTTTTTCTGCACAAAAATATACCTCCCGTGCCGACTGTGGCACGCCTCATACAAACACACTGTAGGCTGGATTACTAAACTCAAGTGTAACGGCCCAATCGTACATTACATCGGTAAACGTGTGCATGCCAGGGGTCAGTCAGGTCCGCTGTATCAAGCAATGCATGACTACGATAAATCACAAGCTATAAATATTTATGTACAATGATCATATTGAGGCGATAATAAAAATATATTCCCCATGCAGGACAGTATGCAAAAATAACTTATAAAATGTCTTTCATTGAGCAAAATAGTTCTCATACAAGGATTCTTTTTCAAGAAACAATGGCAGTAACGTCTATCGCCTTGCTTAAAAATAATTAAAATCCAAATAGAAGGATTCATCAGCTATTTCACAATTTCATCAATATAGACAGAAATCAGTATGGGCAAAGTACCTTGTACTTCAAATATCATTAAATATATAAGTTATTTAATCACTACTCACAATGATGATCTTTTTCATCTTAATTCTCCTAAATCAGGCTTCACTGATAAATTAAGCCTCACAATTCACAATGATTACAAAGACAGTGGTAGTGGGACACACTGAAACACCAGCATCTTGTAGCGCCAAATTCTCAAAGGTTTAGTTGTACGCCAAATATAATTTAGAAGAGGAAGACATGTTTTCAAACCATGTGACAGATGACGGAGCTGAAACTCTACTATGAGCTAAATTTGGAAAAAAACAATCTTCATTCAATCTTCTTTATCAAAATATGATACTGACAACACTGGAAAAAGCACAGACATGACTGTCTGAATGTATCATGATGAAAACTAAAATGTGTTGTCTTTTGAAACCTACTGCAAATCTGCTATGGCTGACTGTTGAGCACGAGACGACAAAACAACATACAAGTCATAAAACAACCATCAAAATGGAGACACTAAATGCTACTAAGGAAAGTGCTTCACAGTGTGTGAGGTGAAATGTTAAAGAGACTGTTGAGGGAGGAGAGTGATTTGATGAACCACGTCTTTTTTTCCTTATCATCGAGAGGAGCTCCTGCTTTCCTGTGTGGCTTATGTATAAAAGTGTGGATGGGATCGGGGGCTGCCGGGATGTGTGTGGCGCTGCTCCTAGGACACGCTGGAGCAGCGGATACTGGGGGAGCCCATCTGTGTGAGCACCTTGTCCAGCCACTGCAAAGGGCCGTTGAGGTGCAGCTCGATCCAGCAGGGGGTGCTGGTCACCGTCTGACGTCTGAGGAGGACAGCGGACAGAGGGGGAGATAGAGCATGTCGTTACTGTGCCGATTATAATACATCACGGCCCCATAAACCGAATATCACTTTCTGACAAATGTTATATATTACATGTAACCTCATTGTATTTTTTATTCTGTCACTGTAAAAACGCTGGTTACTCTATTTGGTAATACTTGATTTGGATAGTCCAATGTTGACACTCAGCTAAGTATCAGATGTAAGTAAAAAAGTAGATAATGTAGAAATGCCACTTGCCTCTTTGGTGCATCTCCCCAGACTCTGTAAACCTAACCCTGACATTAGTCTAACCCCAACCCCGTTTTTAAACCTAAACCCGACCCTAACCTGACCCTATTTCTAACACTAACCCCAACCCAAACCTTAACCCGAGCCCAGACACTGAATATCTATACACTACTTTTCACACAATTATGTGTATCACTTGTGACACGTTATAGGAAGCCGAGTATCAACATTGAACAATCCAAATAAACCCAGTATGACCCGGTGTGATCCAGTAATTTTGTGTCTTTTCGTTGAATTGGCACCACCAATGAGGTGCATGATGAAGCCAACTTCACAGGCTGCTTCTAAAATCATTTAAATCTCTACCAGCACTGGTTTTTCTCCGAGGTATTCGGTGGCAGAAACACAACACGGATAACTCACAGTCCGGTGGGAATCCCCCATGTACAGGGTGTCTGAATGTGTTCACCTCCCACTCCGTCCCCCACACCACTGCATGCCTCCTGCATTCTTCCTCTGTTACTCAACTCTCTCCAGCCGTCCCGCTGCTGCACCCTCCCCCCATCATCTTCCTCTCTCCCTTTCCAAGTCTGCTGGCCGCCTGTGCACAATACCCTTTCACTCTTTTGTCCTCTTTCCCTCTTTCACCCCACAAATTGGATTTAATTGTCCTGACCATAAACATCAAAACCCCCTCTCACCCTCTCTGGCCAAACATGGGGTCCACGGCTCAGTGAAGCCATGTTCCCACCATCTTTACTGCAGTGAAGCAAACTCCACAAACATCCACGGCAGCCAACTATTCCTCGACTTCAGTGAATAGCATTTGATTCAAAGCCATGTTTGTGTCTTGATATAATCCAATATCGATGTGTCCCAATATGTTCACACCAGTAATGTCTCTGTATTTACTGTCCTACACTACCAGTGCTGAGGGCGAAGACACCGTCTTGTCAAATGAATCAAAGGGAGGGTCCGACCCTGGAGAAGTTCAAGCAGGCTGGGACAAAGACAAAAGTATATGGCCTGTGTGTAAACATGCCAGGATGTTAAGGCAGGTGCTTCATCCTACCTTAGAAAGATGAAAGCAGGCTATAAAAAAGGATATGGGCATAAATAGGTGTGTTTAAGTATGGATAAAGGAATAAAGGTAAATGTTTGAAGAAAAGGCTAAGAGAAGCTGACTGGGCAGAGTTAACGGTGGATAGGGTGTTTGGAAAGACAGAATATAAGTGGGAAGATACGGTGTAGGCGTGAGAAAGGTAGAGTGGGTGTCTGGTGTAATCAGAGCCGGGCTGTAAGTGGCTCCACATGCTGTGGTGTCTGCAGAATGACGGCTTCTCTCAAGAGGAGAGCCCTGGGCAGAGAAGGGCAGGTTCACAGAGGGCCCACTTCAGACCCCCTGCCCCCCACACCCACACCCGGGGGATTACTCAGGCATGACAGCTTGCCTCAACATCCACTCTGTGTTTATCTAAGTAGTGTGAGAGAGAAAACAGCAGTGGGACTGCAAGAGGCTCGAGCCATACTTATTGAGTCAGGCAATGTCCACTTCAAGCCTTTTGCACTCAGTCGGTCCCGAGCCAAGAACAGTGAACATGTATGCGGTCATTCCTAAAACCTGGTAAATGACCAGCAGCTTGCATACATAACCAAGAAAGCTGACACACACTGGAGGCTTGATTTTCAAAAACTTGGAGGACGATACTTTTTGCAAATGTTGCTACAAAACAGAAAGAACAAAATGTTTAGGTCTTTTCTCTGTCTTGCTTTCTGACGGTGAACACAGCAAGCGGTGTATTATTTACAGTATGTGTGACTTGGCACACCAAAATAGCCTCTAGAAGATGATTTATAGCCTTTTTATCTTATTTTTTTTATCTTTAAACTGTTCACGAAATAAGCACATATTCAGTCAAAAAGTAGTTTTGTAAAGCTTAAATGTACCAAATAACCATATTGCCTTCATCTACTTGCCATATTAGTTGAATTTGTTTAAAACGTATTAATTTACCTGTACTCTGCTCCCCAGCCTTTGACAAAACTCATGCGAATGGTGCACATCCTAGTGAGCTGGTAGACCGCCTCAAAGCCCTGGTTGACTGACTGGGCCAGCAGGGCAGCAAACTCCTGGTTGTTAAAGATCTTCAGATTGCAGCCTGAGGAACAATAACAGATCCACTCTTCAGATTACTATGTCAATATAATGTCAGAGCAAATGGGTCATTGTCACTCAATAACACCCTGGTCTTTCTGCCTCTTATGAGTGCATGCATGTTTGTACATGGGTGTATCCTCTCATGCTGACCTGGAGGGATTTTGCAGACGGTGGCAGGATGCCAGCCATAGCGCTGGTTGCAGTTGGGACTCTGGACAAAGATGGCACTGTCACTGAGACACTCTGCAAACACCTCTCCCCCAATGTAGTACAACCTCACGCCCCGTCCTGGAGGGGGAAGAGAGAATAGTCCAGCTCAGTGCATTTCCAGCTGCTCTATATGTTAAATGCAAATACAAAAGGCAAATTAGATCTAAAACCAAATATATATGAAATAAAACCAGTACCTATATGTCTGCGTGTGAGCTCTACTGCTGAGTTGCGGTTGACGTTGGACAGCAAGCCCAGACAAAAGCGTTCAGAGTTGGAGGGATCTGTGAACCCATCTACTGTGAGCGAGGGCTGCGAGGCGTGGAAGGTCTCTCCTACCCGTTGGTTCAGCTCATAATAGGAGATGGAACACCAGAAGGCAGACTCGCAGTACGTCACAGGTTGCAAGTCTGGGGGAGCGGGGGGATGAGGTGAGGGGGTTCGATGGAGAGACAATAACAGAGATGAAAGCTACAATGAGGTCTTTGAAAAAGGAATTAAGAAGTTCATGAAAACAGGTAATCTGGTCTGTGGACAAACAATCAGTTGACTGTGAAGATGCACAATGCTGATAAGAGCTCCCTTTGAACCTTTTCCATTGGCTCTTTCCCATGACCCATATGGCTCCAGCCAGGAATGAGCAAGACATGTGACGTCCCTATTTATTTTTTCAACAATGACCCCCCTGGTGGCTTTCCACATAGATAGAATAACCAGGCAACAGGATATTATTATTATTACATTACCTGGAGCTGTCTGTAGCTGGCCCTGCCACAGGACTACGATAGGCCATAGACAAAGACTCCATTCATACCACACTTCCTCTGTTACTGCCCCGAGGCTAAGCCTCCCAGACCCAGTCCACTGCTCCTGTATATTACTCATCTGTCTCTCCCTCTCTCTTTTTCCCTTTCACACACACATTGCTCACGCACTCATACACCCACTCACCCCTAGCTAAATACGTAGTGTGCGGATTTCATGTGAACAACATCACGGCTAGAAGTCAGCGATATATTGCCTGTTAATCTTTCCAGTGGCTTGAGCAACGGGAGAAGGCACCATCACCATGCTGGTGAGCTGTAATGTCCTTGAGTAGAGCAGAGTCACTAGAGTGAAGTTATGCAGAGAACATGTCAGATGTAATCCTGCTGCAGATTAACATCCATCCAGGCGGGGGAGGATGATCCATTTGCAGGCGGCATTTATAGCGATGACAAGGAGATGTGGCAGGACGGAACATGTGTTAAGAGGACAGGCAATGGGGTCATCAGGTACAGCGCAGGGCAGGGGTGTCCATTGTTGCAGGATGATTCAGCTTAAAGGGCCTGGTAAAGGATTGGTCTTGTGTTCTTACTGTAACATCTATAGCATAATCTAACTATATCTGTAGTCCAATGCTTTTAAGTGCTAAATCATTATTATTTTTGATATTACTATGGGGGCATTTTGCTTTCATTAGACAGCTGAAAGCAGAGAGAGACAGGAAAGACTAGGGGAGAGAGAGAGGGGATAACATGCAACAAAAGTCCCAGGCTGGATTCTAACCTTTAGCCAACTGAGCCACCATGACGCCACCTAAATTAGTTTTTAAATGTAGTGTCACGGCTTCCAACCATATGAGTGCGCATCATAAAACATATGCTCTATTTGGTAGGTAAAGCTGACCACCCTTGTTTTTGCTTACCGAGGTTACTGTTTGCTGGTGAGACGGGATTGGGCGATAGGCTGGGTGAACCTTGAAACAGAAGAGAAACAAGAGGATCGGGTCAGGCTCGGGGTCGGGACGAGGTTGTGATGTGTGTACATTCATGCGTGTCTCACTTGTTTCCATGCTGTGGTTGAGCTGGTGGTCGCTTGTCTCTCCATCTTCACTCAGATACCCAGGCGGAGGAGTTTCTGAAACACACACATACACACAAAGATATAACACACACACACACACACACTCCTAATCTCAGCAGTCCACAGGTTGGTCATGTGCTTTACACTCAGCACAAACCTTTCTGAGGCAAGTTGATAATTCCCATTAAGCACAGCTAGCTATGGTTTGTGGTAACAAGGAAGTGTTTGAATGATCTTTCTTGTTTTCTCTTGTTTTTTAATCCTATGTGCTTATACTGTACGTGTTTGAACTGTGCATTGGTCACTTGTATAAAAGCAGCAACACACTCGATGTTCTTAACTGTGATAACGGGAACTTTGGTGATTCAGTGCAGTACCTCGTACCTATTGCATCACTGTCACTCATAACCGCAGTACACGGTGCTTTCTGGTATTATTGCTATAATAAGCAATTTCCTAGAAAGCTAGGAAATATGTTATTTGTTATGGATAGCTCATAAAAACCAAATATCCAAATATTTGTTCACGGGATCAACAGTAACTTTTTTTTTTTTTTTTTTGGATATGCAACCATTTTGGATATGCAACCCATCAGTACTGTAGGGAGCAGAAAGGGATTTTTTTTGTCCATAATCTTCT
>OMOV01015509.1:18839-29089 GCA_900312565.1 Beryx splendens
AGTCCTATTGAAGTGGAATCCTCTCATCCATTCGAGAGAAACTCCCAACTGCACAGCAGCCAGGCGGGGACCTGTGAGTATCCCCACATCCGCCCAGCGCATTTAACCCCGGGCAACTCCTGAGTAGGACAGAGACTATCCTTACCAAGGAGTTTGGTTCCAGAGCCAGCACTACCAACACACAATTAAAAAAAACATATACGTACACAGAATACGTGGAACTTTTCTTTTTTTTTTTAAAGGCCTGTGGGGCACCTCGGTAGCTCACTGAGTACAGCGCGTACCATAAGGTCCTTCCCACAGCGACCTGGGTTCGAATCCGACCCGTGGTCATTTGCTGCATGTCCTCCCCCTCTCTCTCCCATACCTTCCTGTCTCTCTCTCACTGTAATGTCTGTCAATAAAGCATGAAAATGCCAAAAAATAAATCTTTAAAGGGCCTGTACAGAATGTAGCCCAAATACAACAATGTGTGGAGACTGAAAAAGCAGAGTGCTAGTAGTAGGGTGTTTATCGGTATTGTCCACTTTCTCCTATAGTATGGTTTGCTCAAAGGTGTAGTGATGCTGGCAAATGACAACATGACAACATTGAGTTTATATAATATCGTAGATACCTTACTGCCTACTTCACTGCAGTGTGCTCAAAGGACAAAAAAACAACCTAGGCCCATTTCAAATAGTTAAACCTGACAAAATCCCAGACTACTGAGTATGACCTAATGGAAACAACAAACAACAAAAATCATTTCCTGTAGCTGGTAGACTGTTAGGATATTATCTACTTGCATGGGAAATGACAAAATACCCCCAATAGAAAGCAAATTGAGGGAGGCTACAGAATGTTGTGCCGATAGTTGTTCATTTGATTGATACGTTTGGAGAAAATCTACATGGCTCACCTTTAAGAGGAACTAATCAAAAAGGAAGCCACACTAAGTAATCCAAACAGTGCAGGAAGGAAGCACAGAACTGATCTGCCTTCAGTGAACACAGCGCAAACTTTTATTACATAGAGATTTCCTGTTGGTTGGCTCCCTTCTAGAAGCGAGCACCACCGAGCCACTTCAAATGCTGAGCACTTCTTTCTCCCTGTGCCACATTAGAGGAGGTGATGACAGTACGGCGTACGGTAGGCTTGTTGTTTAAGTACAGAATCACGATTATCCCCCACAGATAGCAATGCAGCAGTTACTCTGTAAACCTACAGCCTCTCTGGCCCCACTGGAATTAGACCACAAACTAAACAGTGGCCCACGCCCTCCCTTGGGTCCGGAGCACATTCCCAAGCACTGAGCAACAACCTTTCAATGTAGGTTGCCACCCATGTTCAGACTGCTATACACACACACACCGTGATGGGAGAGTCTCTCTCTCTCATTAGCAATTAGGCCTACAAGTTGTCTGAATTGTGTCTCACTTGAATAAATAAAACTACTAACTGTTACAGATGAAGGATCTTTGAAGACAGTGTTCAAGCCTCCTTCTAGTGCACTACACATGCGCCGGGCCAAGATATGGGCCTGTCTCGTTTTAAGCAGTAGCAAAGGGGGGAGAGACAGTAAACTAACAACAGGAAAAAATGAGGCCGATAAATGGTATCAACACCAGCAATGATGTACAGTAAACAAATTACAAGGCATTTTGGCCAAACGTCCAAGCACATGTATACACTCATTCAGAACACAGGGTATGTGCATGCACCAACACTCCTGCACAGTACCTGAAAAAACTAGCCTACTTTTCAGACAAACCGTATTGGCGTTAAGATGGCTATCCCATCTGGGGAATCCCACAGAAAGCATTCATTCCAACTTTCCCTGAGTACACACACTCTCTAGTCTAAACATCGTCCCAGCCCTCTGTGAGTCAGAGCTCTGCTTCATCCAACCACTCCTTCTTCGCCCAACCACATGCGTGAACTGTAGACAACATCACAGTACTGTGTGGTAGTAGGAGACCCACCACACAGCTAACAAAGCACCGGAAGAAACTTGCTTGCTTGACAATTTAGAAAGACAACAACTTCACGTCACATTGATTCATCAGTTAGTGTTTGGTCTATCAGTCATGTCAACTCGACAGAACCTGGCTAGCTGTGCAAAGGAAGGAGGGCGATGACATAACAGGCTTAAAAGTAGGGGATGACAGCCACAGAGGCGCATCACTTCAAGCTAACTTACACTCAAGGTGGTATTATACAGTAGCTAACGTTACTGAGACGCCACTCAACCACCCACATAGTTTGCATCGCATCAGTGTTTCAAGCTGGGAAAAGTGCCAGTTGATTGTTAACTCTTTGGACAACAAAACAACTGAATAACTGAAGAGCAGGCGAAGTTAGCGCCCATAAACTAACGTTAGCTGTAACGTTAGTCGGCTTGTTAAAACATGGCTGTGGCAGCTAGCGAGCTGGCCAACCAACAACGCAATTATAACCCACTGCTGCTTAACATTAAAGTCTGTTTGTCTCGCCACTGAATTTCACAGCTATGCAACGTTTACTTTTTAACGTTAGCAAGCTAACTTCGATTAACTACGCACGCTGGTTCACTGACAAAATATGAGGTCGCTAACATTAGCTAACGTTAGCTAACTATTTGACTAACGTTAGCTGTCATTAGCATTAGCTGGCTAACTGCGAGGCAGGTCTGTGACCTGCTAACGTTAATGGCGTTAACTTACCTGGGTATGGTTATGCATTTTGTGTTGATATTCTGTGTGGTAATGGCTTTTTCCAACTCGTCCAACTGTCCCGTCTTTTTCAACTTCTTCACAAGACTTTTGACAGCCTTTTCGCACCATTTCTCCTCTTGTCCGTTCTGCTCTCCTTTCTTCCAGCCAAGAAGCCTCTTCACGATTGGGGGAGTGAATGGTAATATAGACATTTTATGCTCTTAAAACAACTACTTACAGTACTCCTTTTTAACTCTACGTTCCAGAATTGCAGAATCATAAAATTATGTTCCTATAATAACAGCCAAGTGAGCTAGCCGGGCCAGCTAAACTCCTAAACGGCTAGACGCTGCTGGGGATCAACGGCGGCTTGCGTCGCAGATTCACTCCGTTAGAGTTGAATGGCTCTCGTGCAGGAGCTGCTCCGGCAGCAGCAGCAGCAGGTCTGCCTGCAGCCCCTCCTCCTCCTCCTCCTCCTCCTCCTCCTCCTCGGCCAGCTGGAGCAGAGGGATGCTGTCGGACTATCTTCCACGGGGAAAACTCACTGAAAGTAATGTATGAGCAAATAAGTGTAAGACGTGTAGGTAATATTTTTACTAGAAATATCACCATTGAATGATCATGTTCAAAGTAGCTTCTAATATTTTACACACACAAAAATGCTTCTGATCATTAGTTTTTGCCTACAACTCACCTTCAGAGTGAGTATTTATATAGGCTACACATTCTACAGCAACTTCAAATGAATTATTAATCTGCACATGGTAGATTAAAAAAAAAAGTCCTAACAGTTACGATGGCCCAGGAATAGAAAATCTGTTCCACCTAGTCATAACACAATACATTCCTATTTTTTCTTTACAATGTGCTGTATGCATCTACTCATTTAACACTGAACTTCAGAAGCAGGAAAGGGATGAAATGTTGCAATCAGAGATATGTCAACACTGAAATGCGATCCAACTTTTACATTTACTGTGCCCAGAAATAGAACACCCTTAAGAGTAATCCTTTTGATCCCCTCATAAAAGTTATTTAATTTCACCTTGGATGCATCTTTCCAGAAATGGACGAGGTGACCGGGCATTCAGTTCTATTTGGGGTTTGGGTTTTATGGTGTTATTGATAAGTGCACCCCTGGCTGTGCCTCCTGGTAAACAGCAGTGTGCCTGTGCTATAAATATCTCTGCCCAGGAGCAGCCCCTTTTCCTTCTCCCTATTTATAACCTCCCTCAATGACTAGTGTCTATTTTTACGCAAGCATTTGGCATGGCTTCTTACTTCCTTCTTCTTAAATAAATATTATAGCTATCTTGGCAGTGACATCTGAAAAGTAATATTAAGGGGCATTTTGCATCATTCTCTGGAGTACAGTCAATTGATAACTATAAATGGATATGCTATGTATAGTAGTAATCATTGATAAACACTTTACACACACACTTTATAGCTAAATATGACCTTTTCCCTTCATTTACTTGTACACATGCTCTCTGTCTGTTTAGACTACATTTGCCAATTTCCTGTCTTAAATTCCTAAATGATAGATTTACACAAATTATTACAAATTACACAACATGATGCAGTAACATGAGGGCCAAAAAGGGAATGACAGCAGCAAGTTGATGCTTCTTTCTCCACAGAGCCTCTGGAACAGGTTGGAGAGTGGCGTGCACCGCGGCCATGTGTGGGCCTGCTCCAGGCCGGCACCTTTTTGCTCCCAAGGGACATGAGCTGGACAGCTGGTGTGGAGTGTTTTTGCGTGTGTAAGTGTGTGTGAGAAAGAGTGTGTGCGAGAAATGGGGGGCTCGTGCACAATGTGTCAGACGGGGGGCAGATGGGCCGCAGCAGGCAGAGGAAGGTCTTTGGGACAGAGTGAAGAATGATTTTGGACAAAAGGCACGACGGCTGGCTGAATAGGTAATGACTGCAGACAATCTGATGGATAACAATGGCATTGTGATAGACCACTCATGGGGTACATGGGAAACAAGCAGGATGGGTTGCAGGGGCCTGATCAGCTGGACTGCTGTCACAGGGTTAAGGGTATCAATTAGAGTAAGTATGGCTTTTGTGTGTCCGTATGGGAAAACCATAGAGTGTTATGAGAACACTGGATTTTTTTTGTAAAGATTTTTTTGGCTTTATCGGATACATGAAAGTGGGCAGCTACAGGAAAGACTGGAAGAAAGAGAGAGGAGGATGGCATGCGACAAAGGTCCTGGGCCGGATTTAAACCCAGGATGTTGTGGTTACGTGCTTCAGGCCACTGAGCCGTCAGGACGCCCAAACACTAAATTCTTATCATAATCAAAGTGCATAAAATTTGAAACTGTTTGTCCAGTTACAACCCCGGTTCTGCTATAAACACCAACAGTCTGTGCTGAATAATAGCTTGCCAGCATATTGTATGATGAAAACTTTCAGGGCAGCTTACATTTATCCTCTAAAAAACTATAATTGCCCCAGAAGCTAATTGCAGTGTGTTAGAATAAGAAGTGGCTGTTAAACCAAAGACTGCACAGCACAATCAGGGTGGGGTCAGGTTCTCCCTACAATCTCTGCCTCCATTTTAATCTGCCTTCACACTGCAAGCTGTTATCTATTGCTTGCAGCCATCAATCTCTCCCCAGACGGTGACACCTCCAAATCTGGGGCAGCAGTGACCTCCAGCCCCCCTCCCCTTCTCCCTGCCCTAAACCAAAACAACCTCAAATCCTCTTCCTCTCACCTCAGACTTGCCTCCCAGCCTGCCTCCTCATTGTGTGTCCCTCCATCCAGTATATTCCCTTTCCCTTCCCTTTAGCTCACATATCCCCTTTCCTCAGTTTCTGCTTCTCAGTTCCCTCATGCATCTGATAGGCTGATATATGTTTACTTTTCCTCTTATGATACCATTAAGATGCTTCAGGGAATGTGAACTACATTCCTGTTCACATGCAATATGTATGATTCCTACATCTATCCTGTTATGTTGTGCAAAGTTGCCAACTCTAAATATAAAGTTGAAGCATATAATAAGTTTGATGTACCACATTTTGTGAACAAGCCATTACATTCACAATTTGGTACACTACATGAAATGCAGCAACTAGCAACAATTAAGATAATGTATCACCACCTAGTGGCTTCCTTCCATTACTACAATATTTAATGAGTTCCATTCATACACAGACACAACTATCAGCAGCTTTTTCAGACTTAAGACAAATATTTTCTATTGTATAAATATTGAATCTCCCAACTCATAAATGTAACATTTACTAATCTTAGCCACTGGTTTTCTCAGTTTGGCTTAGGTCATTCCCAAAATCTTTCCATATCCTCCTTTCCTTATACAATTCAAAATTACTCAGTGCAAGCAGCATTCATCTAAACTGAATGTCTCCTCCCTACTAGGGATATCACTCACTGTAAGTATAATTTATCAGGGAATCAGCACCATAGATTTATAGGCTATTCCATAAACACAATTTACATGTTTATTGTGAATAATGGCCCATAACAGCATTTACGTGATTCAGAGGCTTTGCAAAATATCTCCTCATCTTACATATGGATGGAATTCAGCACTTGGCCATGATTCATTAACTTTACCTCCGGGCTAAATGGCTTTGCACTGGGCCTCCACCCCAAGCCCGTGGCTCTGTATTTGCGAAGGTAATCCCCCTCCTTGACTCCTTTATTAATATTTATTTCAGGAGTGGGCATTGTCATCATCAATGATGGAAAAAAAGGAAATATTGTTTTTTAAAATTATTATTATTATTCCTTTTATCAATTTGGCAGACTATGCAAAGTCTCTTAGAAAAAGAGACACATTGAAATAGCATTTTATTGAAGACAGACAGGGAAAGCTTTGATAATGAAAGTTGCCTTTTATTGACAATGTTGCAGTCGTACATAACATTAATAACATTTAGCTCACCATCGATCAGACTTGATCATTTTTAGAACTTCCTCCATAAAGCTTACTTGTCTTCTTTTTTTTTTTAATCTGGTAAATACACTCTGTCACTCACACCACCACCAAAACTAATGATTGTGAAATTAGTTTCAGAGCAATCAGGAGCTCCCCTGCTAAGACCCACTGTATCCATATGCATGAAATTGCTTGTGTTAATACATGCTATGAATCGTGGGTAATGCAGTGAATAATTCTGACTGCACACAATAATGCTATTTTCTATTAGATTGGGGACTGTTGTGAAGCCGGAGCCCTGTGGCAATATGCTTGTAAATGGCCATGTATGGATAATTAAGCATTACTCTTGAACATTAAAACTTGCTTATTTCAGAGAGCTGCAGGCAGTGGAGGTCTCTCATTGGACTACAGCACTATTTTAGGTGTTAGTCTTTCCTCATAATGTGTTCTCATTAGTATTACTATTCCAGCAATTGTAAACTTTTTGATCGCTGTTATTGAATCCTGATAATGTGTTCTCATTAGTATGAGTATTCAAGCAGTTGTAAACTTTTAGTTTTTTTAAATATGCCATTTAGTAGCACATATTCCAATTCTACACAAAGGTACTATATGCTGATACTGTCCTAGCTTCCATCTGCCTTTGGCACCTGACTAAAATGATTCTATTTTTTAAAATTATTATTATTTAGGAATCCAGTGATATTTACTAGCGCCTAAAGACGAAAAAATATATTAGTACATTCATTGGCCTTTTATTGTGTTGTCTTTTATGGTCTTATCTTCCAAGCAATATGATGAAATATTAAGAAACTTTAAAATATTTTACCATGATCATTGTGTGTGAATATTTTATAAGTGGAATCCAAATGTCTTATTATTTTGTTTATTTGTATTTTGTTTATACATGTTTGTAAGATATTAGGTAACAAATCACTATTAACAAAATATTTAATATATGGCAAGAGACAGTTTTGCACAGAGACTATTTCTCCATCCAATCCATATTTTTGTTATTCTGAGGAATGAGAAGCTGGTGCAAACTAACCTTCAGGCGCTCCATCTGAGCTGGCTGACCTGCATTAGCGATGGGAGGCCATGTTTCAGGGAAGTAAATAAACACATACCGACACAGCGTTGGACGATGACAGGAGAGACCAGTCGTCTCCCTCAGCTGTTGTGTTTGGGTAAACCTTCTCTGCATCATTTTTCTCCTCTGCTCCAGCAGTCCCAGTCGCTGCCCACCATCCGCCCCACAGGGGGTTAATAGCACATCATACTGTACCTGCGGGCCTGCACCGCTGAGCCGAGATGAGCACAAGTAGCAAGGTCAGAGACAGTCACACACTGTTACACAGTCACATTGCCTATGAGGGAGGGTGGTGGGGGCAGCAGCAGGTGTGTGGTTAGCATGAGGAATTAGGATATGGTTGGAGATAATGCTGACACGATGGTGTTTGGACTGCGGTTTGGGAAAGAATAAAAAAAATGTGTACAGACATGATAGTAAGCACTGGATGAAAGACTACAAATGAAGTAATGTAATTTCTGCATCATCTTTAGTTATCTGTCAAATATATGTTTGGACTCTGTAAGACTCAGTAATGGATGCATATTATGGCATAAGTGTAAGGGGGATGAGATGGGATTGATAGGGGGGCCCAACCAGATAGGGATCCCACCTGCTTTCCTAAGATTCTAGAATTATGTGTCGTATAAAACTCTTAAGCAATTTTTTTAATTAATTGAGAATAAAGTCTTTATGAAAACAAAATTCCCAACTCTCTCATCAAAATTGTACTAAAAGCTACTGTACATTTCTGTCTAACCAAAAACCTGTCAATTATTTGACCAACTTCTGGGGTTGGCAGGGAGATCTGTGGCTTACAGACATTTTCCTAGACACTGTGACTGGCCCTATGTCCCTGGGACAGCCCAAGGCCATTCCTGTCAGAGTGATTGAGCAAGACATGTATTGTGAACTCCAGAAATATTTGGTCAGTGACACTTGTTTGGTGTTTTTGGCAAAGTACTCTCATCCTTTTGGATTTCATACTGTATGGATACTGTATGATTATGAGATTAATGTACAGATAGCTTTATTTTTTTGTCTATTTCATTCACATTTAATCTACAGCACGTTACAGTAAGTAGAAAGTGTCTTCATTTCAAGATGCCACAACTATATGAAGATTATCTTTATTTTCACCCCTATTAGCTAATTTTAATAGGGGTGAATAGGGTTTTTTTCTTTTCTTGTATTTTCTGTGTCGAATCAATTGAATAAACCTAAACCATCTACAATGTCTATGGGGATTGCCTTCTCCCTAGCAGGTACTACCCATCACTCATTAAAAATGCAATCTCATTATTATCTTTGTGATAAGGATGGAGGTTAATGTGGCTTGGAAGATGATTTAATGTGGCTTCAGGAAAAGAAAGCAATCAGGATCGCTGGAGTCCTCAACAATAGTCTACATTTATCTATTGTGCATTGGCACATAGCCTCTGGCCAGTCCATACAGAGGCACAAAATAGAACTCAAACAATTCATTTTGGCACAGGTAGGCTCAGAAAAGTGAGGTTCTACTGTACTGTAAATTAGAGACAGTACAGTTGTAAGTCGGGGCCCAATATCACATGTTGTCAGGGGCCCAGAATTCCCTATAGAGCCCAATGGTGCAGGATTTCTTTTTCTCTTTACCACACCACTTTGAATAGCTCCAGGGAAAAGATGCAGTTTTTTTTCTTCTAATGAACGGCAACAAACACTGACTAACTGATAATAAAATGCAACGTGTGACAACAGTGACATTCTTTCCCCACACCAGCTTCTTCAAAGTGTGCTGTCATTATCAGCATAATACCGGAGCATAAGATGACTTTTCCACATCAAATTTATATGTGAGTATGTGTAAATGGCAATGGCATGATACATCAGCATGAGACAGAGACAGAAGCGAGTGTGAAAGCGGAGTGGTGGAGCAGCAGTGGAGAGAGGCATGTGGACCAGGATCACTGCTTCATTAAATACACAACATAGCTCTGATGCCTGTGCTCTTTCAAATCCATATGTAAACCATTTCCTCCCTCCTCCTCTCCCAGTCTTAAAACCTCCGGCTCATTAGTGTTGCCTTTATGACAGGGCTTTACCTAAATGCCGTGGATTTTTCCATTCCCTTTCTGGCCCATTCTCAGGTTAAGACTGTGCTCAGTAGCTAAAAGAGCACCCATGAAGACAATTTCTTGCTTAAGCAGCATTCCTCCCCTGTGGTTGCAGCTTTTATGCTTAAACCCTAACACTTGGTCTTAAGCTTTGTAATGCATTGCACTCCATTTGTTGTGAATTTAAACCAAAAAGAGTATCACTTGGGTATCCTGGTGGCTAATTTAGTTAAGGGTGATGTCCTTGGTTCAAATCCAGCCTTTGACAGTTTTTGCATGTCATCCCCTCTCTCTGTTGACTGTCCAGTAAAGCAGAAATACCAAAAAATTAATGGCTAAAAAACAGTATCACTTGATAAGGCCATGATAAGTATACAGCAGTCTCTCAGAAAGAGTATAAAAGCAAGGTGACAACCTGCCTCCAGCCTCTCCTCTCCTCTCCTCTCCTCTCTTCTCCTCTCCTCTCCTCTCCTCTCCTCTCCTCT